>CAWVNZ010001687.1:0-33740 GCA_963930735.1 Dioctria linearis | reverse complement strand
ATTATTCAAAAAATTATTTTATAATGTCGCAAATTTTAATTACGCCAGGGATTGCCTTTTCTATAGTAAATTATTCAAAAAATAATTTTTTACTGTCGCAAATTTTAAGTGCGCCAGGGATTGCCTTTTCTATAGTAAATTATTCAAAAAATAATTTTCTACTGTCGCAAATTTTAATTACGCCAGGGATTGCCTTTTCTATAGTAAATTATTCAAAAATAATTTTTTACTGTCGCAAATTTTAATTGCGCCAGGGATTGCCTTTTCTATAGTAAATTATTCAAAAAATAATTTTTTACTGTCGCAAATTTTAACTGCGACAGGGATTGCCTTTTCTACAGTAAATTTTTCAAAATATTAATTTTTTACTGTCGAAAATTTTAATTACGTCAGGGATTGCCATTTCTATAGTAAATTTTGCAAAAAATAATTTTTTACTGTCGCAAATTTTAATTACGCCAGGGATTGCCTTTTCTACAGTAAATTTTTCAAAAATAATTTTTTACTGTCGCAAATTTTAATTGCGCCAGGGATTGCCTTTTCTATAGTAAATTATTCAAAAAATAATTTTCAACTGTCGCAAATTTTAAGTGCGCCAGGGATTGCCTTTTCTATAGTAAATTATTCAAAAAATAATTTTATACTGTCGCAAATTTTAATTACGCCAGGGATTGCCTTTTCTATAGTAAATTATTCAAAAAATAATTTTCTACTGTCGCAAATTTTAGATATGCCAGGGATTGCCTTTTCTATAGTAAATTATTCAAAAAATAATTTTTTACTGTCGCAAATTTTAATTACGCCAGGGATTGCCTTTTCTACAGTAAATTTTTCAAAAAATAATTTTCTGCTGTCGCAAATTTTAATTGCGCCAAGGATTGCCTTTTCTACAGTAAATTATTCAAAAAATAATTTTCTACTTTCGCAAATTTTAATTGCGCCAGGGATTGCCTTTTCTACAGTAAATTTTTCAAAAAATAATTTTCTACTGTCGCAAATTTTAATTGCGCCAGGATTGCCTTTTCTACAGTAAATTTTTCAAAAATTAATTTTATACTGTCGCAAATTTTAAATACGCCAGGGATTGCCTTTTCTATAGTAAATTATTCAAAAAATAATTTTTTACTGTCGCAAATTTTAAATACGCCAGGGATTGCCTTTTCTATAGTAAATTATTCAAAAAATAATTTTTTACTGTCGCAAATTTTAAGTGCGCCAGGAATTGCCTTTTCTATAGTAAATTTTTCAAAAAATAAATTTCTACTGTCGCAAATTTTAATTGCGCCAGGGATTGCCTTTTCTACAGTAAATTTTTCAAAAATTAATTTTATACTGTCGCAAATTTTAATTGCGCCAGGGATTGCCTTTTCTATAGTAAATTATTCGAAAAATAATTTTCAACTGTCGCAAATTTTAATTACGCCAGGGATTGCCTTTTCTATAGTAAATTATTCAAAAAATAATTTTTTACTGTCGCAAATTTTAAGTGCGCCAGGGATTGCCTTTTCTATAGTAAATTATTCAAAAAATAATTTTATACTGTCGAAAATTTTAAATACGCCAGGGATTGCCTTTTCTATAGTAAATTATTCAAAAAATAATTTTCTACTGTCGCAAATTTTAATTACGCCAGGGATTGCCTTTCTATAGTAAATTATTCAAAAAATAATTTTTTACTGTCGCAAATTTTAAGTTCGCCAGGGATTGCCTTTCTATAGTAAATTATTCAAAAAATAATTTTCTACTGTCGCAAATTTTAATTACGCCAGGGATTGCCTTTTCTATAGTAAATTATTCAAAAAATAATTTTTTACTGTCGCAAATTTTAATTGCGCCAGGGATTGCCTTTTCTATAGTAAATTATTCAAAAAATAATTTTTTACTGTCGCAAATTTTAACTGCGCCAGGGATTGCCTTTTCTACAGTAAATTTTTCAAAATATTAATTTTTTACTGTCGAAAATTTTAATTACGCCAGGGATTGCCTTTTCTATAGTAAATTTTGCAAAAAATAATTTTTTACTGTCGCAAATTTTAATTACGCCAGGGATTGCCTTTTCTACAGTAAATTTTTCAAAAAATAATTTTTTACTGTCGCAAATTTTAATTGCGCCAGGGATTGCCTTTTCTATAGTAAATTATTCAAAAAATAATTTTTTACTGTCGCAAATTTTAATTGCGCCAGGGATTGCCTTTTCTATAGTAAATTATTCAAAAAATAATTTTCAACTGTCGCAAATTTTAATTACGCCAGGGATTGCCCTTTCTATAGTAAGTTATTCAAAAAATAATTTTCAACTGTCGCAAATTTTAATTACGCCAGGGATTGCCTTTTCTATAGTAAATTATTCAAAAAATAATTTTTTACTGTGGCAAATTTTAAGTGCGCCAGGGATTGCCTTTTCTATAGTAAATTATTCAACAAATAATTTTTTACTGTCGCAAATTTTAAGTGCGCCAGGGATTGCCTTTTCTATAGTAAATTATTCAAAAAATAATTTTATACTGTCGCAAATTTTAATTACGCCAGGGATTGCCTTTTCTATAGTAAATTATTCAAAAAATAATTTTTTACTGTCGCAAATTTTAAGTGCGCCAGGTATTGCCTTTTCTATAGTAAATTATTCAAAAAATAATTTTCTACTGTCGCAAATTTTAATTACGCCAGGGATTGCCTTTTCTATAGTAAATTATTCAAAAAATAATTTTTTACTGTCGCAAATTTTAATTGCGCCAGGGATTGCCTTTTCTATAGTAAATTATTCAAAAAATAATTCTTTACTGTCGCAAATTTTAACTGCGACAGGGATTGCCTTTTCTACAGTAAATTTTTCAAAATATTAATTTTTTACTGTCTAAAATTTTAATTACGCCAGGGATTGCCATTTCTATAGTAAATTTTCCAAAAAATAATTTTTTACTGTCGCAAATTTTAATTACGCCAGGGATTGCCTTTTCTACAGTAAATTTTTCAAAAAATAATTTTTTACTGTCGCAAATTTTAATTGCGCCAGGATTGCCTTTTCTATAGTAAATTATTCAAAAAATAATTTTATACTGACGCAAATTTTAATTACGCCAGGGATTGCCTTTTCTATAGTAAATTATTCAAAAAATAATTTTTTACTGTCGCAAATTTTAATTGCGCCAGGGATTGCCTTTTCTATAGTAAATTATTCAACAAATAATTTTTTACTGTCGCAAATTTTAATTGCGCCAGGGATTGCCTTTTCTATAGTAAATTATTCAAAAAATAATTTTCAACTGTCGCAAATTTTAATTACGCCAGGGATTGCCTTTTCTATAGTAAATTATTCAAAAAATAATTTTTTACTGTGGAAAATTTTAAGTGGGCCAGGGATTGCCTTTTCTATAGTAAATTATTCAAAAAATAATTTTCTACTGTCGCAAATTTTAATTACGCCAGGGATTGCCTTTTCTATAGTAAATTATTCAAAAAATAATTTCCTACTGTCGCAAATTTTAAGTGCGCCAGGGATTGCCTTTTCTATAGTAAATTATTCAAAAAATATTTTTTTACTGACGCAAATTTTAATTACGCCAGGGATTGCCTTTTCTATAGTAAATTATTCAAAAAATAATTTTTTACTGTCGCAAATTTTAATTGCGCCAGGGATTGCCTTTTCTATAGTAAATTATTCAACAAATAATTTTTTACTGTCGCAAATTTTAAGTGCGCCAGGGATTGCCTTTTCTATAGTAAATTAATCAAAAAATAATTTTTTACTGTCGCAAATTTTAATTGCGCCAGGGATTGCCTTTTCTATAGTAAATTATTCAACAAATAATTTTTTACTGTCGCAAATTTTAAGTGCGCCAGGGATTGCCTTTTCTATAGTAAATTATTCAAAAAATAATTTTATACTGTCGCAAATTTTAATTACGCCAGGGATTGCCTTTTCTATAGTAAATTATTCAAAAAATAATTTTATACTGTCGCAAATTTTAATTGCGCCAGGGATTGCCTTTTCTATAGTAAATTATTCAAAAAATAATTTTCTACTGTCGCAAATTTTAATTACGCCAGGGATTGCCTTTTCTATAGTAAATTATTCAAAAATAATTTTCTACTGTCGCAAATTTTAAGTGCGCCAGGGATTGCCTTTTCTATAGTAAATTATTCAAAAAATATTTTTTTACTGTCGCAAATTTTAATTACGCCAGGGATTGCCTTTTCTATAGTAAATTATTCAAAAAATAATTTTCTACTGTCGCAAATTTTAAATATCCAAGGGAATGCCTTTTCTACAGTAAATTTTTCAAAAAATAATTTTCTACTGTCGCAAATTTTAATTGCGCCAGGGATTGCCTTTTCTACAGTAAATTATTCAAAAAATAATTTTCTATTGTCGCAAATTTTAATTGCGCCAGGGATTGCCTTTTCTACAGTAAATTTCAAAAAATAATTTTCTACTGTCGCAAATTTTAATTGCGCCAGGGATTGCCTTTTCTACATTAAATTTTTCAAAAATTAATTTTAAACTGTCGCAAATTTTAAATACGCCAGGGATTGCCTTTTCTATAGTAAAATTATTCAAAAAATAATTTTTTACTGTCGCAAATTTTAAATACGCCAGGGATTGTCTTTTCTATAGTAAATTATTCAAAAAATAATTTTTTACTGTCGCAAATTTTAAGTGCGCCAGGGATTGCCATTTCTATAGTAAATTTTTCAAAAAATAAATTTCTACTGTCGCAAATTTTAATTGCGCCAGGGATTGCCTTTTCTACAGTAAATTTTTCAAAAATTAATTTTATACTGTCGCAAATTTTAATTACGCCAGGGATTGCCTTTTCTATAGTAAATTATTCGAAAAATAATTTTCAACTGTCGCAAATTTTAATTACGCCAGGGATTGCCTTTTCTATAGTAAATTATTCAAAAAATAATTTTATACTGTCGCAAATTTTAAATACGCAAGGGATTGCCTTTTCTATAGTAAATTATTCAAAAAATAATTTTCTACTGTCGCAAATTTTAATTACGCCAGGGATTGCCTTTTCTATAGTAAATTATTCAAAAAATAATTTTTTACTGTCGCAAATTTTAAGTTCGCAAGGGATTGCCTTTTCTATAGTAAATTATTCAAAAAATAATTTTCTACTGTCGCAAATTTTAATTACGCCAGGGATTGCCTTTTCTATAGTAAATTATTCAAAAAATAATTTTTTACTGTCGCAAATTTTAATTGCGCCAGGGATTGCCTTTTCTATAGTAAATTATTCAAAAAATAATTTTTTACTGTCGCAAATTTTAACTGCGACAAGGATTGCCTTTTCTACAGTAAATTTTTCAAAATATTAATTTTTTACTGTCGAAAATTTTAATTACGCCAGGGATTGCCTTTTCTATAGTAAATTTTGCAAAAAATAATTTTTTACTGTCGCAAATTTTAATTACGCCAGGGATTGCCTTTTCTACACTAAATTTTTCAAAAAATTATTTTTTACTGTCGCAAATTTTAATTGCGCCAGGGATTGCCTTTTCTATAGTAAATTATTCAAAAAATAATTTTTTACTGTCGCAAATTTTAATTGCGCCAGGGATTGCCTTTTCTATAGTAAATTATTCAAAAAATAATTTTCAACTGTCGCAAATTTTAATTACGCCAGGGATTGCCTTTTCTATAGTAAATTATTCAAAAAATAATTTTCAACTGTCGCAAATTTTAATTACGCCAGGGATTGCCTTTTCTATAGTAAATTATTCAAAAAATAATTTTTTACTGTGGCAAATTTTAAGTGGGCCAGGGATTGCCTTTTCTATAGTAAATTATTCAAAAAATAATTTTTTACTGTCGCAAATTTTAAGTGCGCCAGGGATTGCCTTTTCTATAGTAAATTATTCAAAAAATAATTTTATACTGTCGCAAATTTTAATTACGCCAGGGATTGCCTTTTCTATAGTAAATTATTCAAAAAATAATTTTCTACTGTCGCAAATTTTAATTACGCCAGGGATTGCCTTTTCTATAGTAAATTATTCAAAAAATAATTTTATACTGTCGCAAATTTTAAATACGCCAGGGATTGCCTTTTCTATAGTAAATTATTCAAAAAATAATTTTCTACTTTCGCAAATTTTAATTACGCCAGGGATTGCCTTTTCTATAGTAAATTATTCAAAAAATAATTTTTTACTGTCGCAAATTTTAAGTTCGCCAGGGATTTCCTTTTCTATAGTAAATTATTCAAAAAATAATTTTCTACTGTCGCAAATTTTAATTACGCCAGGGATTGCCTTTTCTATAGTAAATTATTCAAAAAATAATTTTTTACTGTCGCAAATTTTAATTGCGCCAGGGATTGCCTTTTCTATAGTAAATTATTCAAAAAATAATTTTTTACTGTCGCAAATTTTAACTGCGCCAGGGATTGCCTTTCCTACAGTAAATTTTTCAGAATATTAATTTTTTACTGTCGAAAATTTTAATTACGCCAGGGATTGCCTTTTCTATAGTAAATTTTGCAAAAAATAATTTTTTACTGTCGCAAATTTTAATTACGCCAGGGATTGCCTTTTCTACAGTAAATTTTTCAAAAAATAATTTTTTACTGTCGCAAATTTTAATTGCGCCAGGGATTGCCTTTTCTATAGTAAATTATTCAAAAAATAATTTTTTACTGTGGCAAATTTTAATTGCGCCAGGGATTGCCTTTTCTATAGTAAATTATTCAAAAAATAATTTTCAACTGTCGCAAATTTTAATTACGCCAGGGATTGCCTTTTCTATAGTAAATTATTCAAAAAATAATTTTCAACTGTCGCAAATTTTAATTACGCCAGGGATTGCCTTTTCTATAGTAAATGATTCAAAAAATAATTTTTTACTGTGGCAAATTTTAAGTGCGCCAGGGATTGCCTTTTCTATAGTAAATTATTCAAAAAATTATTTTTTACTGTCGCAAATTTTAAGTGCGCCAGGGATTGCCTTTTCTATAGTAAATTTTTCAAAAAATAATTTTATACTGTCGCAAATTTTAATTACGCCAGGGATTGCCTTTTCTATAGTAAATTATTCAAAAAATAATTTTTTACTGTCGCAAATTTTAAGTGCGCCAGGGATTGCCCTTTCTATAGTAAATTATTCAAAAAATAATTTTCTACTGTCGCAAATTTTAATTACGCCAGGGATTGCCTTTTCTATAGTAAATTATTCAAAAAATAATTTTCTACTGTCGCAAATTTTAAGTGCGCCAGGGATTGCCTTTTCTATAGTAAATTATTCAAAAAATAATTTTTTACTGTCGCAAATTTTAATTACGCCAGGGATTGCCTTTTCTATTGTAAATTATTCAAAAAATAATTTTCTACTGTCGCAAATTTTAAATATCCCAGGGATTGCCTTTTCTACAGTAAATTTTTCAAAAAATAATTGTCTACTGTCGCAAATTTTAATTGCGCCAGGGATTGCCTTTTCTACAGAAAATTATTCAAAAAATAATTTTCTACTGTCGCAAATTTTAATTGCGCCAGGGATTGCCTTTTCTACAGTAAATTTTTCAAAAAATAATTTTCTACTGTCGCAAATTTTAATTGCGCCAGGGATTGCCTTTTCTACAGTAAATTTTTCAAAAATTAATTTTATACTATCGCAAATTTTAAATACGCCAGGGATTGCCTTTTCTATAGTAAATTATTCAAAAAATAATTTTTTACTGTCGCAAATTTTAAATACGCCAGGGATTGCCTTTTCTATAGTAAATTATTCAAAAAATAATTTTTTACTGTCGCAAATTTTAAGTGCGCCAGGGATTGCCTTTTCTATAGTAAATTTTTCAAAAAATAAATTTCTACTGTCGCAAATTTTAATTGCGCCAGGGATTGCCTTTTCTACAGTAAATTTTTCAAAAATTAATTTTATACTGTCGCAAATTTTAATTGCGCCAGGGATTGCCTTTTCTATAGTAAATTATTCGAAAAATAATTTTCAACTGTCGCAAATTTTAACTACGCCAGGGATTGCCTTTTCTATAGTAAATTATTCAAAAAATAACTTTTTTACTGTCGCAAATTTTAAGTGCGCCAGGGAATGCCTTTTCTATAGTAAATTATTCAAAAAATAATTTTATACTGTCGCAAATTTTAAATACGCCAGGGATTGCCTTTTATATAGTAAATTATTCAAAAAATAATTTTCTACTGTCGCAAATTTTAATTACGCCAGGGATTGCCTTTTCTATAGTAAATTATTCAAAAAATAATTTTTTACTGTCGCAAATTTTAAGTTCGCCAGGGACTGCCTTTTCTATAGTAAATTATTCAAAAAATAATTTTCTACTGTCGCAAATTTTAATTACGCCAGGGATTGCCTTTTCTATAGTAAATTATTCAAAAAATAATTTTTTACTGTCGCAAATTTTAATTGCCCCAGGGATTGCCTTTTCTATAGTAAATTATTCAAAAAATAATTTTTTACTGTCGCAAATTTTAACTGCGCCAGGGATTGCCTTTCCTACAGTAAATTTTTCAAAATATTAATTTTTTACTGTCGAAAATTTTAATTACGCCAGGGATTGCCTTTTCTATAGTAAATTTTGCAAAAAATAATTTTTTACTGTTGCAAATTTTAATTACGCCAGGGATTGCCTTTTCTACAGTAAATTTTTCAAAAAATAATTTTTTGCTGTCGCAAATTTTAATTGCGCCAGGGATTGCCTTTTCTATAGTAAATTATACAAAAAATAATTTTTTACTGTCGCAAATTTTAATTGCGCCAGGGATTGCCTTTTCTATAGTAAATTATTCAAAAAATAATTTTCAACTGTCGCAAATTTTAATTACGCCAGGGATTGCCTTTTCTATAGTAAATTATTCAAAAAATAATTTTCAACTGTCGCAAATTTTAATTACGCCAGGGATTGCCTTTTCTATAGTAAATTATTCAAAAAATAATTTTTTACTGTGGTAAATTTTAAGTGCGCCAGGGATTTCCTTTTCTATAGTAAATTATTCAAAAAATAATTTTTTACTGTCGCAAGTTTTAATTACGCCAGGGATTGCCTTTTCTATAGCAAATTATTCAAAAAATAATTTTCTACTGTCGCAAATTTTAACTGCGCCAGGAATTGCCTTTCCTACAGTGAATTTTTCAAAATATTAATTTTTTACTGTCGAAAATTTTAATTACGCCAGGGATTGCCTGTTCTATAGTAAATTTTGCAAAAAATAATTTTTTACTGTCGCAAATTTTAATTACGCCAGGGATTGCCTTTTCTACAGTAAATTTTTCAAAAAATAATTTTTTACTGTCGCAAATTTTAATTGCGCCAGGGATTGCCTTTTCTATAGTAAATTATTCAAAAAATAATTTTTTACTGTCGCAAATTTTAATTGCGCCAGGGATTGCCTTTTCTATAGTAAATTATTCAAAAAATAATTTTCAACTGTCGCAAATTTTAATTGCGCCAGGGATTGCCTTTTCTATAGTAAATTATTCAAAAAATAATTTTTTACTGTCGCAAATTTTAACTGCGCCAGGGATTGCCTGTCCTACAGTAAATTTTTCAAAATATTAATTTTTTACTGTCGAAAATTTTAATTACGCCAGGGATTGCCATTTCTATAGTAAATTTTGCAAAAAATAATTTTTTACTGTCGCAAATTTTAATTACGCCAGGGATTGCCTTTTCTATAGTAAATTATTCAAAAAATAATTTTTTACTGTCGCAAATTTTAAGTGCGCCTGGGAATGCCTTTTCTATAGTAAATTATTCAAAAAATAATTTTATACTCTCGCAAATTTTAAATACGCCAGGGATTGCCTTTTCTATAGTAAATTATTCAAAAAATAATTTTCTACTGTTGCAAATTTTAATTACGCCAGGGATTGCCTTTTCTATAGTAAATTATTGAAAAAATAATTTTTTACTGTCGCAAATTTTAAGTTCGCCAGGGATTGCCTTTTCTATAGTAAATTATTCAAAAAATAATTTTCTACTGTCGCAAATTTTAATTACGCCAGGGATTGCCTTTTCTATAGTAAATTATTCAAAAAATAATTTTTTACTGTCGCAAATTTTAATTGCCCCAGGGATTGCCTTTTCTATAGTAAATTATTCAAAAAATAATTTTTTACTGTCGCAAATTTTAACTGCGCCAGGGATTGCCTTTCCTACAGTAAATTTTTCAAAATATTAATTTTTTACTGTCGAAAATTTTAATTACGCCAGGGATTGCCTTTTCTATAGTAAATTTTGCAAAAAATAATTTTTTACTGTCGCAAATTTTAATTACGCCAGGGATTGCCTTTTCTACAGTAAATTTTTCAAAAAATAATTTTTTACTGTCGCAAATTTTAATTGCGCCAGGGATTGCCTTTTCTATAGTAAATTATTCAAAAAATAATTTTTTACTGTCGCAAATTTTAATTGCGCCAGGGATTGCCTTTTCTATAGTAAATTATTCAAAAAATAATTTTCAACTGTCGCAAATTTTAATTACGCCAGGGATTGCCTTTTCTATAGTAAATTATTCAAAAAATAATTTTCAACTGTCGCAAATTTTAATTACGCCAGGGATTGCCTTTTCTATAGTAAATTATTCAAAAAATAATTTTTTACTGTGGCAAATTTTAAGTGCGCCAGGGATTTCCTTTTCTATAGTAAATTATTCAAAAAATAATTTTTTACTGTCGCAAATTTTAAGTGCGCCAGGGATTGCCTTTTCTATAGTAAATTATTCAAAAAATAATTTTATACTGTCGCAAATTTTAATTACGCCAGGGATTGCCTTTTCTATAGTAAATTATTCAAAAAATAATTTTTTACTGTCGCAAATTTTAAGTGCGCCAGGGATTGCCTTTTCTATAGTAAATTATTCAAAAAATAATTTTCTACTGTCGCAAATTTTAATTACGCCAGGGATTGCCTTTTCTATAGTAAATTATTCAAAAAATAATTTTCTACTGTCGCAAATTTTAAGTGCGCCAGGGATTGCCTTTTCTATAGTAAATTATTCAAAAAATAATTTTTTACTGTCGCAAGTTTTAATTACGCCAGGGATTGCCTTTTCTATAGTAAATTATTCAAACAATAATTTTCTACTGTCGCAAATTTTAAATATCCCAGGGATTGCCTTTTCTACAGTAAATTTTTCAAAAAATAATTTTATACTGTCGCAAATTTTAATTGCGCCAGGGATTGCCTTTTCTACAGTAAATTATTCAAAAAATAATTTTTTACTGTCGCAAATTTTAAGTGCGCCAGGGATTGCCTTTTCTACAGTAAATTTTTCAAAAAATAATTTTCTACTGTCGCAAATTTTAATTGCGCCAGGGATTGCCTTTTCTACAGTAAATTTTTCAAAAATTAATTTTATACTGTCGCAAATTTTAATTGCGCCAGGGATTGCCTTTTCTATAGTAAATTATTCGAAAAATAATTTTCAACTGTCGCAAATTTTAATTACGCCAGGGATTGCCTTTTCTATAGTAAATTATTCAAAAAATAATTTTTTACTGTCGCAAATTTTAAGTGCGCCAGGGATTGCCTTTTCTATAGTAAATTATTCAAAAAATAATTTTATACTGTCGCAAATTTTAAATACGCCAGGGATTGCCTTTTCTATAGTAAATTATTCAAAAAATAATTTTCTACTGTCGCAAATTTTAATTACGCCAGGGATTGCCTTTTCTATAGTAAATTATTCAAAAAATAATTTTTTACTGTCGCAAATTTTAAGTTCGCCAGGGATTGCCTTTTCTATAGTAAATTATTCAAAAAATAATTTTCTACTGTCGCAAATTTTAATTACGCCAGGGATTGCCTTTTCTATAGTAAATTATTCAAAAAATAATTTTTTACTGTCGCAAATTTTAATTGCGCCAGGGATTGCCTTTTCTATAGTAAATTATTCAAAAAATAATTTTTTACTGTCGCAAATTTTAACTGCGCCAGGGATTGCTTTTTCTACAGTAAATTTTTCAAAATATTAATTTTTTACTATCGAAAATTTTAACTACGCCAGGGATTGCCTTTTCTATAGTAAATTTTGCAAAAAATAATTTTTTACTGTCGCAAATTTTAATTACGCCAGGGATTGCCTTTTCTACAGTAAATTTTTCAAAAAATAATTTTTTGCTGTCGCAAATTTTAATTGCGCCAGGGATTGCCTTTTCTATAGTAAATTATTCAAAGAATAATTCTTTACTGTCGCAAATTTTAATTGCGCCAGGGATTGCCTTTTCTATAGTAAATTATTCAAAAAATAATTTTTTACTGTGGCAAATTTTAAGTGCGCCAGGGATTGCCTTTTCTATAGTAAATTATTCAAAAAATAATTTTCAACTGTCGCAAATTTTAATTACGCCAGGGATTGCCTTTTCTATAGTAAATTATTCAAAAAATAATTTTCAACTGTCGCAAATTTTAATTACGCCAGGGATTGTCTTTTCTATAGTAAATTATTCAAAAAATAATTTTTTACTGTGGCAAATTTTAAGTGCGCCAGGGATTGCCTTTTCTATAGTAAATTATTCAAAAAATAATTTTTTACTGTCGCAAATTTTAAGTGCGCCAGGGATTGCCTTTTCTATAGTAAATTATTCAAAAAATAATTTTATACTGTCGCAAATTTTAATTACACCAGGGATTGCCTTTTCTATAGTAAATTATTCAAAAAATAATTGTTTACTGTCGCAAATTTTAAGTGCGCCAGGGATTGCCTTTTCTATAGTAAATTATTCAAAAAATAATTTTCTACTGTCGCAAATTTTAATTACGCCAGGGATTGCCTTTTCTATAGTAAATTATTCAAAAAATAATTTTCAACTGTCGCAAATTTTAATTAAGCCAGGGATTGCCTTTTCTATAGTAAATTATTCAAAAAATAATTTTCTACTGTCGCAAATTTTAACTGCGCCAATTATTGCCTTTTCTATGGTAAATTATTCAAAAAATAATTTTCTGCTGTCGCAAATTTTAAATATCCCAGGGATTGCCTTTTCTATAGTAAATTTCTCACAAATTAATTTCTTACTGTCGCAAATTTTAAATACGCCAGGGATTGCTTTTTCTATAGTAAATTATTCAAAAAATAATTTTCTACTGTCGCAAATTTTAATTACGCCAGGGATTGCCTTTTCTATAGTAAATTATTCAAAAAATAATTTTATAATGTCGGAAATTTTAATTACGCCAGGGATTGCCTTTTCTATAGTAAATTATTCAAAAAATAATTTTTTTCTGTCGCAAATTTTAAGTGCGCCAGGGATTGCCTTTTCTATAGTAAATTTTGCAAAAAATAATTTTTTACTGTCGCAAATTTTAATTGCGCCAGGGATTGCCTTTTCTATAGTAAATTATTCAAAAAATAATTTTCTACTGTCGCAAATTTTAATTACGCCAGGGATTGCCTTTTCTGTAGTAAATTATTCAAAAAATAATTTTTTACTGTCGCAAATTTTAAGTGCGCCAGGGATTGCCTTTTCTATAGTAAATTATTCAAAAAATAATTTTATACTATCGCAAATTTTAATTACGCCAGGGATTGCCTTTTCTATAGTAAATTATTCAAAAAATAATTTTCTACTGTCGCAAATTTTAATTACGCCAGGGATTGCCTTTTCTATAGTAAATTATTCAACAAATAATTTTTTACTGTCGCAAATTTTAATTACGCCAGGGATTGCCTTTTCTATAGTAAATTATTCAAAAAATAATTTTCTACTGTCGCAAATTTTAATTACGCCATGGATTGCCTTTTCTATAGTAAATTATTCAAAAAATAATTTTATACTGTCGCAAATTTTAATTGCGACAGGGATTGCCTTTTCTATAGTAAATTATTCAAAAAATAATTTTCTACTGTCGCAAATTTTAATTACGCCAGGGATTGCCTTTTCTATAGTAAATTATTCAAAAAATAATTTTATACTGTCGCAAATTTTAATTACGCCAGGGATTGCCTTTTCTATAGTAAATTATTCAAAAAATAATTTTTTACTGTCGCAAATTTTAATTACGCCAGGGATTGCCTTTTCTATAGTAAATTATTCAAAAAATAATTTTCTACTGTCGCAAATTTTAATTACGCCAGGGATTGCCTTTTCTATAGTAAATTATTCAAAAAAATAATTTTTTACTGTCGCAAATTTTAATTACGCCAGGGATTGCCTTTTCTATAGTAAATTATTCAAAAAATAATTTTTTACTGTCGCAAATTTTAAATATCCCAGGGATTGCCTTTTCTATAGTAAATTATTCAAAAAAAAATTTTGTACTGTCGCAAATTTTAAGTGCGCCAGGGATTGTCTTTTCTATAGTAAATTATTCAAAAAATAATTTTCAACTGTCGCAAATTGTAATTGCGCCAGGGATTGCCTTTTCTATAGTAAATTATTCAAAAAATAATTTTTTACTGTCGCAAATTTTAATTACGCCAGGGATTGCCTTTTCTATAGTAAATTATTCAAAAAATAATTTTTTACTGTCGCAAATTTTAAGTGCGCCAGGGATTGCCTTTTCTATAGTAAATTATTCAAAAAATAATTTTCTACTGTCGCAAATTTTAAGTGCGCCAGGGATTGCCTTTTCTATAGTAAATTTTGCAAAAAATAATTTTTTACTGTCGCAAATTTTAATTGCGCCAGGGATTGCCTTTTCTATAGTAAATTATTCAAAAAATAATTTTCTACTGTCGCAAATTTTAATTAAGCCAGGGATTGCCTTTTCTGTAGTAAATTATTCAAAAAATAATTTTCTACTGTCG
This sequence comes from Dioctria linearis, assembly GCA_963930735.1. Classification (NCBI taxonomy): domain Eukaryota; kingdom Metazoa; phylum Arthropoda; class Insecta; order Diptera; family Asilidae; genus Dioctria; species Dioctria linearis. The sequence continues at coordinate 19,010 of CAWVNZ010001687.1, read as the reverse complement.
CAAATTTTAATTACGCCAGGGATTGCCTTTTCTATAGTAAATTATTCAAAAAAATAATTTTTTACTGTCGCAAATTTTAATTACGCCAGGGATTGCCTTTTCTATAGTAAATTATTCAAAAAATAATTTTTTACTGTCGCAAATTTTAAATATCCCAGGGATTGCCTTTTCTATAGTAAATTATTCAAAAAAAAATGTTGTACTGTCGCAAATTTTAAGTGCGCCAGGGATTGTCTTTTCTATAGTAAATTATTCAAAAAATAATTTTCTACTGTCGCAAATTTTAATTACGCCAGGGATTGCCTTTTCTATAGTAAATTATTCAAAAAATAATTTTTTACTGTCGCAAATTTTAAGTGCGCCAGGGATTGCCTTTTCTATAGTAAATTATACAAAAAATAATTTTCTACTGTCGCAAATTTTAATTGCGCCAGGGATTGCCTTTTCTATAGTAAATTTTGCAAAAAATAATTCTATACTGTCGCAAATTTTAAGTGCGCCAGGGATTGCCTTTTCTATAGTAAATTATTCAAAAAATAATTTTTTACTGTCGCAAATTTTAATTGCGCCAGGGATTGCCTTTTCTACAGTAAATTTTTCAAAATATTAATTTTTTACTGTCGCACATTTTAAATACGCCAGGGATTGCCTTTTCTATAGTAAATTATTCAAAAAATAATTTTCTACTGTCGCAAATTTTAAATATCCCAGGGATTGCCTTTTCTATAGCAAATTATTCAAAAAATAATTTTCTGCTGTCGCAAATTTTAAATATCCCAGGGATTGCCTTTTCTATAGTAAATTTCTCACAAATTAATTTCTTACTGTCGCAAATTTTAAATACGCCAGGGATTGCCTGTTCTATAGTAAATTATTCAAAAAATAATTTTATACTGTCGCAAATTTTAATTACGCCAGGGATTGCCTTTTCTATAGTAAATTATTCAAAAAATGATTTTATACTGTCGCAAATTTTAATTACGCCAGGGATTGCCTTTTCTATAGTAAATTTTTCAAAAAATAATTTTTTACTGTCGCAAGTTTTAATTGCGCCAGGGATTGCCTTTTCTATAGTAAATTATTCAAAAAATAATTTTTTACTGTCGCTAATTTTAAGTGCGCCAGGGATTGCCTTTTCTATAGTAAATTATTCAAAAAATAATTTTCTACTGTCGCAAATTTTAATTACGCCAGGGATTGCCTTTTCTATAGTAAATTATTCAAAAAATAATTTTCTACTGTCGCAAATTTTAAGTGCGCCAGGGATTGCCTTTTCTATAGTAAATTATACAAAAAATAATTTTTTACTGTCGCAAATTTTAATTACGCCAGGGATTGCCTTTTCTATAGTAAATTATAAAAAAAATAATTTTCTACTGTAAATTATTCAAAAAATAATTTTCTACTGTCGCAAATTTTAAATATCCCAGGGATTGCCTTTTCTACAGTAAATTTTTCAAAAAATAATTTTATACTGTCGCAAATTTTAATTGCGCCAGGGATTGCCTTTTCTACAGTAAATTATTCAAAAAATAATTTTCTACTGTCGCAAATTTTAATTGCGCCAGGGATTGCCTTTTCTACAGTAAATTTTTCAAAAAATAATTTTCTACTGTCGCAAATTTTAATTGCGCCAGGGATTGCCTTTTCTACAGTAAATTTTTCAAAAATTAATTTTATACTGTCGCAAATTTTAAATACGCCAGGGATTGCCTTTTCTATAGTAAATTATTCAAAAAATAATTTTTTACTGTCGCAAATTTTAAATACGCCAGGGATTGCCTTTTCTATAGTAAATTATTCAAAAAATAATTTTTTACTGTCGCAAATTTTAAGTGCGCCAGGGATTGCCTTTTCTATAGTAAATTTTTCAAAAAATAAATTTCTACTGTCGCAAATTTTAATTGCGCCAGGGATTGCCTTTTCTACAGTAAATTTTTCAAAAATTAATTTTATACTGTCGCAAATTTTAATTGCGCCAGGGATTGCCTTTTCTATAGTAAATTATTCGAAAAATAATTTTCAACTGTCGCAAATTTTAATTACGCCAGGGATTGCCTTTTCTATAGTAAATTATTCAAAAAATAATTTTTCACTGTCGCAAATTTTAAGTGCGCCAGGGATTGCCTTTTCTATAGTAAATTATTCAAAAAATAATTTTATACTGTCGCAAAATTTAAATACGCCAGGGATTGCCTTTTCTATAGTAAATTATTCAAAAAATAATTTTCTACTGTCGCAAATTTTAATTACGCCAGGGATTGCCTTTTCTATAGTAAATTATTCAAAAAATAATTTTTTACTGTCGCAAATTTTAAATATCCCAGGGATTGCCTTTTCTATAGTAAATTATTCAAAGAAAAATTTTCTACTGTCGCAAATTTTAAGTGCGCCAGGGATTGTCTTTTCTATAGTAAATTATTCAAAAAATAATTTTCAACTGTCGCAAATTGTAATTGCGCCAGGGATTGCCTTTTCTATAGTAAATTATTCAAAAAATAATTTTTTACTGTCGCAAATTTTAATTACGCCAGGGATTGCCTTTTCTATAGTAAATTATTCAAAAAATAATTTTTTACTGTCGCAAATTTTAAGTGCGCCAGGGATTGCCTTTTCTATAGTAAATTATTCAAAAAATAATTTTCTACTGTCGCAAATTTTAATTACGCCAGGGATTGCCTTTTCTATAGTAAATTATTCAAAAAATAATTTTTTACTGTCGCAAATTTTAAGTGCGCCAGGGATTGCCTTTTCTATAGTAAATTATTCAAAAAATAATTTTCTACTGTCGCAAATTTTAATTGCGCCAGGGATTGCCTTTTCTATAGTAAATTTTGCAAAAAATAATTCTATACTGTCGCAAATTTTAAGTGCGCCAGGGATTGCCTTTTCTATAGTAAATTATTCAAAAAATAATTTTTTACTGTCGCAAATTTTAATTGCGCCAGGGATTGCCTTTTCTACAGTAAATTTTTCAAAATATTAATTTTTTACTGTCGCAAATTTTAAATACGCCAGGGATTGCCTTTTCTATAGTAAATTATTCAAAAAATAATTTTCTACTGTCGCAAATTTTAAATATCCCAGGGATTGCCTTTTCTATAGTAAATTATTCAAAAAATAATTTTCTGCTGTCGCAAATTTTAAATATCCCAGGGATTGCCTTTTCTATAGTAAATTTCTCACAAATTAATTTCTTACTGTCGCAAATTTTAAATACGCCAGGGATTGCCTGTTCTATAGTAAATTATTCAAAAAATAATTTTATACTGTCGCAAATTTTAATTACGCCAGGGATTGCCTTTTCTATAGTAAATTATTCAAAAAATGATTTTATACTGTCGCAAATTTTAATTACGCCAGGGATTGCCTTTTCTATAGTAAATTTTTCAAAAAATAATTTTTTACTGTCGCAAGTTTTAATTGCGCCAGGGATTGCCTTTTCTATAGTAAATTATTCAAAAAATAATTTTTTACTGTCGCAAATTTTAAGTGCGCCAGGGATTGCCTTTTCTACAGTAAATTATTCAAAAAATAATTTTCTACTGTCGCAAATTTTAATTGCGCCAGGGATTGCCTTTTCTACAGTAAATTTTTCAAAAAATAATTTTCTACTGTCGCAAATTTTAATTGCGCCAGGGATTGCCTTTTCTACAGTAAATTTTTCAAAAATTAATTTTATACTGTCGCAAATTTTAAATACGCCAGGGATTGCCTTTTCTATAGTAAATTATTCAAAAAATAATTTTTTACTGTCGCAAATTTTAAATACGCCAGGGATTGCCTTTTCTATAGTAAATTATTCAAAAAATAATTTTATACTGTCGCAAATTTTAAATACGCCAGGGATTGCCTTTTCTATAGTAAATTATTCAAAAAATAAATTTCTACTGTCGCAAATTTTAATTACGCCAGGGATTGCCTTTTCTATAGTAAATTATTCAAAAAATTATTTTTTACTGTCGCAAATTTTAAGTTCGCCAGGGATTGCCTTTTCTATAGTAAATTATTCAAAAAATAATTTTCTACTGTCGCAAATTTTAATTACGCCAGGGATTGCCTTTTCTATAGTAAATTATTCAAAAAATAATTTTTTACTGTCGCAAATTTTAATTGCGCCTGGGATTGCCTTTTCTATAGTAAATTATTCAAAAAATAATTTTTTATAGTCGCAAATTTTAACTGCGCCAGGGATTGCCTTTTCTACAGTAAATTTTTCAAAATATTAATTTTTTCTGTCGACAATTTTAATTACGCCAGGGATTGCCTTTTCTATAGTAAATTTTGCAGAAAATAATTTTTTACTGTCGCAAATTTTAATTACGCCAGGGATTGCCTTTTCTACAGTAAATTTTTCAAAAAATAATTTTTTACTGTCGCAAATTTTAATTGCGCCAGGGATTGCCTTTCTATAGTAAATTATTCAAAAAATAATTTTTTACTGTCGCAAATTTTAATTGCGCCAGGGATTGCCTTTTCTATAGTAAATTATTCAAAAAATAATTTTCAACTGTCGCAAATTTTAATTACGCCAGGGATTGCCTTTTCTATAGTAAATTATTCAAAAAATAATTTTCAACTGTCGCAAATTTTAATTACGCCAGGGATTGCCTTTTCTATAGTAAATTATTCAAAAAATAATTTTTTACTGTGGCAAATTTTAAGTGCGCCAGGGATTGCCTTTCTATAGTAAATTATTCAAAAAATAATTTTATACTGTCGCAAATTTTAATTACGCCAGGGATTGCCTATTCTATAGTAAATTATTCAAAAAATAATTGTTTACTGTCGCAAATTTTAAGTGCGCCAGGGATTGCCGTTTCTATAGTAAATTATTCAAAAAATAATTTTCTACTGTCGCAAATTTTAATTACGCCAGGGATTGCCTTTTCTATAGTAAATTATTCAAAAAATAATTTTCAACTGTCGCAAATTTTAATTAAGCCAGGGATTGCCTTTTCTATAGTAAATTATTCAAAAAATAATTTTCTACTGTCGCAAATTTTAACTGCGCCAATTATTGCCTTTTCTATGGTAAATTATTCAAAAAATAATTTTCTGCTGTCGCAAATTTTAAATATCCCAGGGATTGCCTTTTCTATAGTAAATTTCTCACAAATTAATTTCTTACTGTCGCAAATTTTAAATACGCCAGGGATTGCTTTTTCTATAGTAAATTATTCAAAAAATAATTTTCTACTGTCGCAAATTTTAATTACGCCAGGGATTGCCTTTTCTATAGTAAATTATTCAAAAAATAATTTTATAATGTCGCAAATTTTAATTACGCCAGGGATTGCCTTTTCTATAGTAAATTATTCAAAAAATAATTTTTTACTGTCGCAAATTTTAAGTGCGCCAATTATTGCCTTTTCTATGGTAAATTATTCAAAAAATAATTTTCTGCTGTCGCAAATTTTAAATATCCCAGGGATTGCCTTTTCTATAGTAAATTTCTCACAAATTAATTTCTTACTGTCGCAAATTTTAAATACGCCAGGGATTGCTTTTTCTATAGTAAATTATTCAAAAAATAATTTTCTACTGTCGCAAATTTTAATTACGCCAGGGATTGCCTTTTCTATAGTAAATTATTCAAACAATAATTTTATAATGTCGCAAATTTTAATTACGCCAGGGATTGCCTTTTCTATAGTAAATTATTCAAAAAATAATTTTTTACTGTCGCAAATTTTAAGTGCGCCAGGGATTGCCTTTTCTATAGTAAATTTTGCAAAAAATAATTTTTTACTGTCGCAAATTTTAATTGCGCCAGGGATTGCCTTTTCTATAGTAAATTATTCAAAAAATAATTTTCTACTGTCGCAAATTTTAATTACGCCAGGGATTGCCTTTTCTGTAGTAAATTATTCAAAAAATAATTTTTTACTGTCGCAAATTTTAAGTGCGCCAGGGATTGCCTTTTCTATAGTAAATTATTCAAAAAATAATTTTATACTATCGCAAATTTTAATTACGCCAGGGATTGCCTTTTCTATAGTAAATTATTCAAAAAATAATTTTCTACTGTCGCAAATTTTAATTACGCCAGGGATTGCCTTTTCTATAGTAAATTATTCAACAAATAATTTTTTACTGTCGCAAATTTTAATTACGCCAGGGATTGCCTTTTCTATAGTAAATTATTCAAAAAATAATTTTTTACTGTCGCAAATTTTAAATACGCCAGGGATTGCCTTTTCTATAGTAAATTATTCAAAAAATAATTTTTTACTGTCGCAAATTTTAAGTGCGCCAGGGATTGCCTTTTCTATAGTAAATTTTTCAAAAAATAAATTTCTACTGTCGCAAATTTTAATTGCGCCAGGGATTGCCTTTTCTACAGTAAATTTTTCAAAAATTAATTTTATACTGTCGCAAATTTTAATTGCGCCAGGGATTGCCTTTTCTATAGTAAATTATTCGAAAAATAATTTTCAACTGTCGCAAATTTTAATTACGCCAGGGATTGCCTTTTCTATAGTAAATTATTCAAAAAATAATTTTTCACTGTCGCAAATTTTAAGTGCGCCAGGGATTGCCTTTTCTATAGTAAATTATTCAAAAAATAATTTTATACTGTCGCAAAATTTAAATACGCCAGGGATTGCCTTTTCTATAGTAAATTATTCAAAAAATAATTTTCTACTGTCGCAAATTTTAATTACGCCAGGGATTGCCTTTTCTATAGTAAATTATTCAAAAAATAATTTTTTACTGTCGCAAATTTTAAATATCCCAGGGATTGCCTTTTCTATAGTAAATTATTCAAAGAAAAATTTTCTACTGTCGCAAATTTTAAGTGCGCCAGGGATTGTCTTTTCTATAGTAAATTATTCAAAAAATAATTTTCAACTGTCGCAAATTGTAATTGCGCCAGGGATTGCCTTTTCTATAGTAAATTATTCAAAAAATAATTTTTTACTGTCGCAAATTTTAATTACGCCAGGGATTGCCTTTTCTATAGTAAATTATTCAAAAAATAATTTTTTACTGTCGCAAATTTTAAGTGCGCCAGGGATTGCCTTTTCTATAGTAAATTATTCAAAAAATAATTTTCTACTGTCGCAAATTTTAATTGCGCCAGGGATTGCCTTTTCTATAGTAAATTATTCAAAAAATAATTTTTTACTGTCGCAAATTTTAAGTGCGCCAGGGATTGCCTTTTCTATAGTAAATTATTCAAAAAATAATTTTCTACTGTCGCAAATTTTAATTGCGCCAGGGATTGCCTTTTCTATAGTAAATTTTGCAAAAAATAATTCTATACTGTCGCAAATTTTAAGTGCGCCAGGGATTGCCTTTTCTATAGTAAATTATTCAAAAAATAATTTTTTACTGTCGCAAATTTTAATTGCGCCAGGGATTGCCTTTTCTACAGTAAATTTTTCAAAATATTAATTTTTTACTGTCGCAAATTTTAAATACGCCAGGGATTGCCTTTTCTATAGTAAATTATTCAAAAAATAATTTTCTACTGTCGCAAATTTTAAATATCCCAGGGATTGCCTTTTCTATAGTAAATTATTCAAAAAATAATTTTCTGCTGTCGCAAATTTTAAATATCCCAGGGATTGCCTTTTCTATAGTAAATTTCTCACAAATTAATTTCTTACTGTAGCAAATTTTAAATACGCCAGGGATTGCCTGTTCTATAGTAAATTATTCAAAAAATAATTTTATACTGTCGCAAATTTTAATTACGCCAGGGATTGCCTTTTCTATAGTAAATTATTCAAAAAATGATTTTATACTGTCGCAAATTTTAATAACGCCAGGGATTGCCTTTTCTATAGTAAATTTTTCAAAAAATAATTTTTTACTGTCGCAAGTTTTAATTGCGCCAGGGATTGCCTTTTCTATAGTAAATTATTCAAAAAATAATTTTTTACTGTCGCAAATTTTAAGTGCGCCAGGGATTGCCTTTTCTATAGTAAATTATTCAAAAAATAATTTTCTACTGTCGCAAATTTTAATTACGCCAGGGATTGCCTTTTCTATAGTAAATTATTCAAAAAATAATTTTCTACTGTCGCAAATTTTAAGTGCGCCAGGGATTGCCTTTTCTATAGTAAATTATTCAAAAAATAATTTTTTACTGTCGCAAATTTTAATTACGCCAGGGATTGCCTTTTCTATAGTAAATTATTCAAAAAATAATTTTCTACTGTAAATTATTCAAAAAATAATTTTCTACTGTCGCAAATTTTAAATATCCCAGGGATTGCCTTTTCTACAGTAAATTTTTCAAAAAATAATTTTATACTGTCGCAAATTTTAATTGCGCCAGGGATTGCCTTTTCTACAGTAAATTATTCAAAAAATAATTTTCTACTGTCGCAAATTTTAATTGCGCCAGGGATTGCCTTTTCTACAGTAAATTTTTCAAAAAATAATTTTCTACTGTCGCAAATTTTAATTGCGCCAGGGATTGCCTTTTCTACAGTAAATTTTTCAAAAATTAATTTTATACTGTCGCAAATTTTAAATACGCCAGGGATTGCCTTTTCTATAGTAAATTATTCAAAAAATAATTTTTTACTGTCGCAAATTTTAAATACGCCAGGGATTGCCTTTTCTATAGTAAATTATTCAAAAAATAATTTTTTACTGTCGCAAATTTTAAGTGCGCCAGGGATTGCCTTTTCTATAGTAGATTTTTCAAAAAATATATTTCTACTGTCGCAAATTTTAATTGCGCCAGGGATTGCCTTTTCTACAGTAAATTTTTCAAAAATTAATTTTATACTGTCGCAAATTTTAATTGCGCCAGGGATTGCCTTTTCTATAGTAAATTATTCGAAAAATAATTTTCAACTGTCGCAAATTTTAATTACGCCAGGGATTGCCTTTTCTATAGTAAATTATTCAAAAAATAATTTTTCACTGTCGTAAATTTTAAGTGCGCCAGGGATTGCCTTTTCTATAGTAAATTATTCAAAAAATAATTTTATACTGTCGCAAAATTTAAATACGCCAGGGATTGCCTTTTCTATAGTAAATTATTCAAAAAATAATTTTCTACTGTCGCAAATTTTAATTACGCCAGGGATTGCCTTTTCTATAGTAAATTATTCAAAAAATAATTTTTTACTGTCGCAAATTTTAAGTTCGCCAGGGATTGCCTTTTCTATAGTAAATTATTCAAAAAATAATTTTCTACTGTCGCAAATTTTAATTACGCCAGGGATTGCCTTTTCTATAGTAAATTATTCAAAAAATAATTTTTTACTGTCGCAAATTTTAATTGCGCCAGGGATTGCCTTTTCTATAGTAAATTATTCAAAAAATAATTTTTTACTGTCGCAAATTTTAACTGCGACAGGGATTGCCTTTTCTACAGTAAATTTTTCAAAATATTAATTTTTTACTGTCGAAAATTTTAATTACGCCAGGGATTGCCTTTTCTACAGTAAATTTTGCAAAAAATAATTTTTTACTGTCGCAAATTTTAATTACGCCAGGGATTGCGTTTTCTACAGTAAATTTTTCAAAAAATAATTTTTTACTGTCGCAAATTTTAATTGCGCCAGGGATTGCCTTTTCTATAGTAAATTATTCAAAAAATAATTTTTTACTGTCGCAAATTTTAATTTCGCCAGGGATTGCCTTTTCTATAGTAAATTATTCAAAAAATAATTTTCAACTGTCGCAAATTTTAATTACGCCAGGGATGTCCTTTTCTATAGTAAATTATTCAAAAAATAATTTTCAACTGTCGCAAATTTTAATTACGCCAGGGATTGCCTTTTCTATAGTAAATTATTCAAAAAATAATTTTTTACTGTGGCAAATTTTAAGTGCGCCAGGGATTGCCTTTTCTATAGTAAATTATTCAAAAAATAATTTTTTACTGTCGCAAATTTTAAGTGCGCCAGGGATTGCCTTTTCTATAGTAAATTATTCAAAAAATAATTTTCTACTATCGCAAATTTTAATTACGCCAGGGATTGCCTTTTCTATAGTAAATTATTCAAAAAATAATTTTATACTGTCGCAAATTTTAAATACGCCAGGGATTGCCTTTTCTATAGTAAATTATTCAAAAAATAAATTTCTACTGTCGCAAATTTTAATTACGCCAGGGATTGCCTTTTCTATAGTAAATTATTCAAAAAATTATTTTTTACTGTCGCAAATTTTAAGTTCGCCAGGGATTGCCTTTTCTATAGTAAATTATTCAAAAAATAATTTTCTACTGTCGCAAATTTTAATTACGCCAGGGATTGCCTTTTCTATAGTAAATTATTCAAAAAATAATTTTTTACTGTCGCAAATTTTAATTGCGCCTGGGATTGCCTTTTCTATAGTAAATTATTCAAAAAATAATTTTTTATTGTCGCAAATTTTAACTGCGCCAGGGATTGCCTTTTCTACAGTAAATTTTTCAAAATATTAATTTTTTCTGTCGAAAATTTTAATTACGCCAGGGATTGCCTTTTCTATAGTAAATTTTGCAGAAAATAATTTTTTACTGTCGCAAATTTTAATTACGCCAGGGATTGCCTTTTCTACAGTAAATTTTTCAAAAAATAATTTTTTACTGTCGCAAATTTTAATTGCGCCAGGGATTGCCTTTCTATAGTAAATTATTCAAAAAATAATTTTTTACTGTCGCAAATTTTAATTGCGCCAGGGATTGCCTTTTCTATAGTAAATTATTCAAAAAATAATTTTCAACTGTCGCAAATTTTAATTACGCCAGGGATTGCCTTTTCTATAGTAAATTATTCAAAAAATAATTTTCAACTGTCGCAAATTTTAATTACGCCAGGGATTGCCTTTTCTATAGTAAATTATTCAAAAAATAATTTTTTACTGTGGCAAATTTTAAGTGCGCCAGGGATTGCCTTTCTATAGTAAATTATTCAAAAAATAATTTTTTACTGTCGCAAATTTTAAGTGCGCCAGGGATTGCCTTTTCTTTAGTAAATTATTCAAAAAATAATTTTATACTGTCGCAAATTTTAATTACGCCAGGGATTGCCTATTCTATAGTAAATTATTCAAAAAATAATTGTTTACTGTCGCAAATTTTAAGTGCGCCAGGGATTGCCTTTTCTATAGTAAATTATTCAAAAAATAATTTTCTACTGTCGCAAATTTTAATTACGCCAGGGATTGCCTTTTCTATAGTAAATTATTCAAAAAATAATTTTCAACTGTCGCAAATTTTAATTACGCCAGGGATTGCCTTTTCTATAGTAAATTATTCAAAAAATAATTTTCTGCTGTCGCAAATTTTAAGTGCGCCAGGGATTGCCTTTTCTATAGTAAATTTTGCAAAAAATAATTTTTACTGTCGCAAATTTTCTATAGTAAATTATTCAAAAAATAATTTTCTACTGTCGCAAATTTTAATTACGCCAGGGATTGCCTGTTCTATAGTAAATTATTCAAAAAATAATTTTTTACTGTCGCAAATTTTAAGTGCGCCATGGATTGCCTTTTCTATAGTAAATTATTCAAAAAAAATTTTATACTGTCGCAAATTTTAATTACGCCAGGGATTGCCTTTTCTATAGTAAATTATTCAAAAAATAATTTTCTACTGTCGCAAATTTTAATTACGCCAGGGATTGCCTTTTCTCTAGTAAATTATTCAAAAAATAATTTTTTACTGTCGCAAATTTTAAGTGCGCCAGGGATTGCCTTTTCTATAGTAAATTATTCAAAAAATAATTTTTTACTGTCGCAAATTTTAATTGCGCCAGGGATTGCCTTTTCTACAGTAAATTATTCAAAAAATAATTTTTTACTGTCGCAAATTTTAAGTGCGCCAGGGATTGCCTTTTCTATAGTAAATTATTCAAAAAATAATTTTCAACTGTCGCAAATTTTAATTACGCCAGGGATTGCCTTTTCTATAGTAAATTATTCAAAAAATAATTTTTTACTGTCGCAAATTTTAATTACGCCAGGGATTGCCTTTTCTATAGTAAATTATTCAAAAAATAATTTCTTACTGTCGCAAATTTTAAATACGCCAGGGATTGCCTTTTCTACAGTAAATTATTAAAAAAATAATTTTTTACTGTCGCAAATTTTAAGTGCGCCAGGGATTGCCTTTTCTATAGTAAATTATTCAAAAAATAATGTTATACTGTCGCAAATATTAATTACGCCAGGGATTTCCTTTTCTATAGTAAATTTTGCAAAAATAATTTTCTACTGTCGCAAATTTTAATTGCGCCAGGGATTGCCTTTTCTATAGTAAATTATTCAAAAAATAATTTTCTACTGTCGCAAAATTTATTTACGCCAGGGATTGCCTTTTCTATAGTAAATTATTCAAAAAATAATTTTTTACTGTCGCAAATTTTAAATACGCCGGGGATTGCCTTTTCTATAGTAAATTATTCAAAAACTAATTTTCTACTGTCGCAAATTTTAATTACGCCAGGGATTGCCTTTTCTATAGTAAATTATTCAAAAAATAATTTTCTACTGTCGCAAATTTTAAATACGCCAGGGATTGCTTTTCTATAGTAAATTTTTCAAAAAATAATTTTATACTGTCGCAAATTTTAATTACGCCAGGGATTGCCTTTTCTATAGTAAATTATTCAAAAAATAATTTTCTACTGTCGCAAATTTTAATTGCGCCAGGGATTGCCTTTTCTATAGTAAATTATTCAAAAAATAATTTTCTACTGTCGCAAATTTTAATTACGCCAGGGATTGCCTGTTCTATAGAAAATTATTCAAAAAATAATTTTTTACTGTCGCAAATTCTAAGTGCGCCATGGATTGCCTTTTCTATAGTAAATTATTCAAAAAAATTTTTATACTGTCGCAAATTTTAATTACGCCAGGGATTGCCTTTTCTATAGTAAATTATTCAAAAAATAATTTTTTACTGTCGCAAATTTTAATTGCGCCAGGGATTGCCTTTTCTATAGTAAATTATTCAAAAAATAATTTTCTACTGTCGCAAATTTTAATTACGCCAGGGATTGCCTTTTCTCTAGTAAATTATTCAAAAAATAATTTTTTACTGTCGCAAATTTTAAGTGCGCCAGGGATTGCCTTTTCTATAGTAAATTATTCAAAAAATAATTTTTTACTGTCGCAAATTTTAATTGCGCCAGGGATTGCCTTTTCTACAGTAAATTATTCAAAAAATAATTTTTTACTGTCGCAAATTTTAAGTGCGCCAGGGATTGCCTTTTCTATAGTAAATTATTCAAAAAATAATTTTCAACTGTCGCAAATTTTAATTACGCCAGGGATTGCCTTTTCTATAGTAAATTATTCAAAAAATAATTTTCTACTGTCGCAAAATTTATTTACGCCAGGGATTGCCTTTTCTATAGTAAATTATTCAAAAAATAATTTTTTACTGTCGCAAATTTTAAATACGCCAGGGATTGCCTTTTCTATAGTAAATTATTCAAAAACTAATTTTCTACTGTCGCAAATTTTAATTACGCCAGGGATTGCCTTTTCTATAGTAAATTATTCAAAAAATAATTTTCTACTGTCGCAAATTTTAATTGCGCCAGGGATTGCCTTTTCTATAGTAAATTATTCAAAAAATAATTTTCAACTGTCGCAAATTTTAATTACGCCAGGGATTGCCTTTTCTATAGTAAATTATTCAAAAAATAATTTTCTGCTGTCGCAAATTTTAAGTGCGCCAGGGATTGCCTTTTCTATAGTAAATTTTGCAAAAAATAATTTTTACTGTCGCAAATTTTCTATAGTAAATTATTCAAAAAATAATTTTCTACTGTCGCAAATTTTAATTACGCCAGGGATTGCCTGTTCTATAGTAAATTATTCAAAAAATAATTTTTTACTGTCGCAAATTTTAAGTGCGCCATGGATTGCCTTTTCTATAGTAAATTATTCAAAAAAAATTTTATACTGTCGCAAATTTTAATTACGCCAGGGATTGCCTTTTCTATAGTAAATTATTCAAAAAATAATTTTCTACTGTCGCAAATTTTAATTACGCCAGGGATTGCCTTTTCTCTAGTAAATTATTCAAAAAATAATTTTTTACTGTCGCAAATTTTAAGTGCGCCAGGGATTGCCTTTTCTATAGTAAATTATTCAAAAAATAATTTTTTACTGTCGCAAATTTTAATTGCGCCAGGGATTGCCTTTTCTACAGTAAATTATTCAAAAAATAATTTTTTACTGTCGCAAATTTTAAGTGCGCCAGGGATTGCCTTTTCTATAGTAAATTATTCAAAAAATAATTTTCAACTGTCGCAAATTTTAATTACGCCAGGGATTGCCTTTTCTATAGTAAATTATTCAAAAAATAATTTTTTACTGTCGCAAATTTTAATTACGCCAGGGATTGCCTTTTCTATAGTAAATTATTCAAAAAATAATTTCTTACTGTCGCAAATTTTAAATACGCCAGGGATTGCCTTTTCTACAGTAAATTATTAAAAAAATAATTTTTTACTGTCGCAAATTTTAAGTGCGCCAGGGATTGCCTTTTCTATAGTAAATTATTCAAAAAATAATGTTATACTGTCGCAAATATTAATTACGCCAGGGATTTCCTTTTCTATAGTAAATTTTGCAAAAATAATTTTCTACTGTCGCAAATTTTAATTGCGCCAGGGATTGCCTTTTCTATAGTAAATTATTCAAAAAATAATTTTCTACTGTCGCAAAATTTATTTACGCCAGGGATTGCCTTTTCTATAGTAAATTATTCAAAAAATAATTTTTTACTGTCGCAAATTTTAAATACGCCGGGGATTGCCTTTTCTATAGTAAATTATTCAAAAACTAATTTTCTACTGTCGCAAATTTTAATTACGCCAGGGATTGCCTTTTCTATAGTAAATTATTCAAAAAATAATTTTCTACTGTCGCAAATTTTAAATACGCCAGGGATTGCTTTTCTATAGTAAATTTTTCAAAAAATAATTTTATACTGTCGCAAATTTTAATTACGCCAGGGATTGCCTTTTCTATAGTAAATTATTCAAAAAATAATTTTCTACTGTCGCAAATTTTAATTGCGCCAGGGATTGCCTTTTCTATAGTAAATTATTCAAAAAATAATTTTCTACTGTCGCAAATTTTAATTACGCCAGGGATTGCCTGTTCTATAGAAAATTATTCAAAAAATAATTTTTTACTGTCGCAAATTCTAAGTGCGCCATGGATTGCCTTTTCTATAGTAAATTATTCAAAAAAATTTTTATACTGTCGCAAATTTTAATTACGCCAGGGATTGCCTTTTCTATAGTAAATTATTCAAAAAATAATTTTTTACTGTCGCAAATTTTAATTGCGCCAGGGATTGCCTTTTCTATAGTAAATTATTCAAAAAATAATTTTCTACTGTCGCAAATTTTAATTACGCCAGGGATTGCCTTTTCTCTAGTAAATTATTCAAAAAATAATTTTTTACTGTCGCAAATTTTAAGTGCGCCAGGGATTGCCTTTTCTATAGTAAATTATTCAAAAAATAATTTTTTACTGTCGCAAATTTTAATTGCGCCAGGGATTGCCTTTTCTACAGTAAATTATTCAAAAAATAATTTTTTACTGTCGCAAATTTTAAGTGCGCCAGGGATTGCCTTTTCTATAGTAAATTATTCAAAAAATAATTTTCAACTGTCGCAAATTTTAATTACGCCAGGGATTGCCTTTTCTATAGTAAATTATTCAAAAAATAATTTTCTACTGTCGCAAAATTTATTTACGCCAGGGATTGCCTTTTCTATAGTAAATTATTCAAAAAATAATTTTTTACTGTCGCAAATTTTAAATACGCCAGGGATTGCCTTTTCTATAGTAAATTATTCAAAAACTAATTTTCTACTGTCGCAAATTTTAATTACGCCAGGGATTGCCTTTTCTATAGTAAATTATTCAAAAAATAATTTTCTACTGTCGCAAATTTTAATTGCGCCAGGGATTGCCTTTTCTATAGTAAATTATTCAAAAAATAATTTTCTACTGTCGCAAAATTTATTTACGCCAGGGATTGCCTTTTCTAGAGTAAATTATTCAAAAAATAATTTTTTACTGTCGCAAATTTTAAATACGCCAGGGATTGCCTTTTCTATAGTAAATTATTCAAAAACTAATTTTCTACTGTCGCAAATTTTAATTACGCCAGGGATTGCCTTTTCTATAGTAAATTATTCAAAAAATAATTTTCTACTGTCGCAAATTTTAAATACGCCAGGGATTGCTTTTCTATAGTAAATTTTTCAAAAAATAATTTTATACTGTCGCAAATTTTAATTACGCCAGGGATTGCCTTTTCTATAGTAAATTATTCAAAAAATAATTTTCTACTGTAGCAAATTTTAATTGCGCCAGGGATTGCCTTTTCTATAGTAAATTATTCAAAAAATAATTTTCTACTGTCGCAAATTTTAATTACGCCAGGGATTGCCTGTTCTATAGTAAATTATTCAAAAAATAATTTTTTACTGTCGCAAATTTTAAGTGCGCCATGGATTGCCTTTTCTATAGTAAATTATTCAAAAAAAATTTTATGCTGTCGCAAATTTTAATTACGCCAGGGATTGCCTTTTCTATAGTAAATTATTCAAAAAATAATTTTTTACTGTCGCAAATTTTAATTGCGCCAGGGATTGCCTTTTCTATAGTAAATTATTCAAAAAATAATTTTCTACTTTCGCAAATTTTAATTGCGCCAGGGATTGCCTTTTCTATAGTAAATTATTCAAAAAATAATTTTTTACTGTCGCAAATTTTAATTGCGCCAGGGATTGCCTTTTCTACAGTAAATTATTCAAAAAATAATTTTTTACTGTCGCAAATTTTAAGTGCGCCAGGGATTGCCTTTTCTATAGTAAATTATTCAAAAAATAATTTTCAACTGTCGCAAATTTTAATTACGCCAGGGATTGCCTTTTCTATAGTAAATTATTCAAAAAATAATTTTCTACTGTCGCAAAATTTATTTACGCCAGGGATTGCCTTTTCTATAGTAAATTATTCAAAAAATAATTTTTTACTGTCGCAAATTTTAAATACGCCAGGGATTGCATTTTCTATAGTAAATTATTCAAAAAATAATTTTCTACTGTCGCAAATTTTAATTACGCCAGGGATTGCCTGTTCTATAGTAAATTATTCAAAAAATAATTTTTTACTGTCGCAAATTTTAAGTGCGCCATGGATTGCCTTTTCTATAGTAAATTATTCAAAAAAAATTTTATGCTGTCGCAAATTTTAATTACGCCAGGGATTGCCTTTTCTATAGTAAATTATTCAAAAAATAATTTTTTACTGTCGCAAATTTTAATTGCGCCAGGGATTGCCTTTTCTATAGTAAATTATTCAAAAAATAATTTTCTACTGTCGCAAATTTTAATTACGCCAGGGATTGCCTTTTCTATAGTAAATTATTCAAAAAATAATTTTTTACTGTCGCAAATTTTAAATGCGCCAGGGATTGCCTTTTCTATAGTAAATTATTCAAAAAATAATTTTCTACTGTCGCAAATTTTAATTACGCAAAGGATTGCCTTTTCTATAGTAAATTATTCAAAAAATTATTTTTTACTGTCGCAAATTTTAATTGCGCCAGGGATTGCCTTTTCTATAGTAAATTATTCAAAAAATAATTTTCTACTGTCGCAAAATTTATTTACGCCAGGGATTGCCTTTTCTATAGTAAATTATTCAAAAAATAATTTTTTACTGTCGCAAATTTTAAATACGCCAGGGATTGCCTTTTCTATAGTAAATTATTCAAAAAATAATTTTCTACTGTCGCAAAATTTATTTACGCCAGGGATTGCCTTTTCTATAGTAAATTATTCAAAAAATAATTTTTTACTGTCGCAAATTTTAAATACGCCAGGGATTGCATTTTCTATAGTAAATTATTCAAAAAATAATTTTCTACTGTCGCAAATTTTAATTACGCCAGGGATTGCCTGTTCTATAGTAAATTATTCAAAAAATAATTTTTTACTGTCGCAAATTTTAAGTGCGCCATGGATTGCCTTTTCTATAGTAAATTATTCAAAAA
The DNA here is from genome assembly GCA_963930735.1 of Dioctria linearis. Taxonomy (NCBI): domain Eukaryota; kingdom Metazoa; phylum Arthropoda; class Insecta; order Diptera; family Asilidae; genus Dioctria; species Dioctria linearis. The sequence continues at coordinate 1,018 of CAWVNZ010001687.1, read as the reverse complement.
AAATTTTATGCTGTCGCAAATTTTAATTACGCCAGGGATTGCCTTTTCTATAGTAAATTATTCAAAAAATAATTTTTTACTGTCGCAAATTTTAATTGCGCCAGGGATTGCCTTTTCTATAGTAAATTATTCAAAAAATAATTTTCTACTGTCGCAAATTTTAATTACGCCAGGGATTGCCTTTTCTATAGTAAATTATTCAAAAAATAATTTTTTACTGTCGCAAATTTTAAATGCGCCAGGGATTGCCTTTTCTATAGTAAATTATTCAAAAAATAATTTTCTACTGTCGCAAATTTTAATTACGCAAAGGATTGCCTTTTCTATAGTAAATTATTCAAAAAATTATTTTTTACTGTCGCAAATTTTAATTGCGCCAGGGATTGCCTTTTCTATAGTAAATTATTCAAAAAATAATTTTCTACTGTCGCAAAATTTATTTACGCCAGGGATTGCCTTTTCTATAGTAAATTATTCAAAAAATAATTTTTTACTGTCGCAAATTTTAAATACGCCAGGGATTGCCTTTTCTATAGTAAATTATTCAAAAACTAATTTTCTACTGTCGCAAATTTTAATTACGCCAGGGATTGCCTTTTCTATAGTAAATTATCCAAAAAATAATTTTCTACTGTCGCAAATTTTAATTGCGCCAGGGATTGCCTTTCTATAGTAAATTATTCAAAAAATAATTTTCTACTGTCGCAAAATTTATTTACGCCAGGGATTGCCTTTTCTATAGTAAATTATTCAAAAAATAATTTTTTACTGTCGCAAATTTTAAATACGCCAGGGATTGCCTTTTCTATAGTAAATTATTCAAAAACTAATTTTCTACTGTCGCAAATTTTAATTACGCCAGGGATTGCCTTTTCTATAGTAAATTATTCAAAAAATAATTTTCTACTGTCGCAAATTTTAAATACGCCAGGGATTGCTTTTCTATAGTAAATTTTTCAAAAAATAATTTTATACTGTCGCAAATTTTAATTACGCCAGGGATTGCCTTTTCTATAGT
>CAWVNZ010001686.1:0-45482 GCA_963930735.1 Dioctria linearis | reverse complement strand
AATTATTTTTTGAATAATTTACTATAGAAAGTGCAATCCCTGGCGTAATTAAAATTTGCGACAGTAGAAAATTATTTGTTGAATAATTTACTATAGAAAAGGCAATCCCTGGCGTAATTAAAATTTGCGACAGTAAAAAATTATTTTTTGAATAATTTACTATAGAAAAAGCAATCCCTGGCGTAATTAAAATTTGCGACAGTAGAAAATTATTTTTTGAATAATTTACTATAGAAAAGGCAATCCCTGGCGTAATTAAAATTTGCGACAGTAGAAAATTATTTTTTGAATAATTTACTATAGAAAAGGCAATCCCTGGCGTATTTAAAACTTACGACAGTATAAAATTATTTTTTGAATAATTTACTATAGAAAAGGCAATCCCTGGCGTAATTAAAATTTGCGACAGTTGAAAATTATTTTTTGAATAATTTACTATAGAAAAGGCAATCCCTGGCGTAATTAAAATTTGCGACAGTAGAAAATTATTTTTTGAAAAATTTACTATAGAAAAGGCAATCCCTGGCGTAATTAAAATTTGCGACAGTAAAAAATTATTTTTTGAATAATTTACTATAGAAAAGGTAATCCCTGGCGTAATTAAAATTTGCGACAGTAAAAAATTATTTTTTGAATAATTTACTATAGAAAAGGCAATCCCTGGCGTAATTAAAATTTGCGACAGTAAAAAATTATTTTTTGATTAATTTACTATATAAAAGGCAATCCCTGGCGCAATTACAATTTGCGACAGTTGAAAATTATTTTTTGAATAATTTACTATAGAAAAGCAATCCCTGGCGTATTTAAAATTTGCGACAGTAAAAAATTATTTTTTGCAAAATTTACTATAGAAAATGCAATCCCTGGCGCACTTAAAATTTGCGATAGTAAAAAATAATTTTTTGAATAATTTACTATAGAAAAGGCAATCCCTGGCGCAATTAAAATTTGCGACAGTAAAAAATTATTTTTTGAATAATTTACTATAGAAAAGGCAATCCCTGGGATATTTAAAATTTGCGACAGTAAAGAATTATTTTTTGAATAATTTACTATAGAAAAGGCAATCCCTGGCGGATTTGAAATTTGCGACAGTAAAAAATTATTTTTTGAATAATTTACTATAGAAAAGGCAATCCCTGGCCTAATTAAAATTTGCGACAGTAGAAAATTATTTTTTGAATAATTTACTATAGAAAAGGCAATCCCTGGCGTATTTAAAATTTGCGACAGTAAAAAATTATTTTTTGAATAATTTACTATAGAAAAGGCAATCCCTGGCGCAATTAAAATTTGCGACAGTAAAAAATTATTTTTTGAATAATTTACTATAGAAAAGGCAATCCCTGCCGCAATTAAAATTTGCGATAATAAAAAATTATTTTTTGAATAATTTACTATAGGAAAGGCAATCCCTGGCGTAATTAAAATTTGCGACAGTAGAAAATTATTTTTTGAATAATTTACTATAGAAAAGGCAATCCCTGGCGCAATTAAAATTTGCGACAGTAGAAAATTATTTTTTGAAAAATTTACTATAGAAAAGGCAATCCCTGGCGTAATTAAAACTTGCGACAGTAAAAAATTATATTTTGAATAATTTACTATAGAAAAGGCAATCCCTGGCGTAATTAAAATTTGCGACAGTATAAAATTATTTTTTGAATAATTTACTATAGAAAAGGCAATCCCTGGCGCACTTAAAATTTGCGACAGTAGAAAATTATTTTTTGAATAATTTACTATAGAAAAGGCAATCCCTGGGATATTTAAAATTTGCGACAGTTGAAAATTATTTTTTGAATAATTTACTATAGAAAAGGCAATCCCTGGCGTAATTAAAATTTGCGACAGTTGAAAATTATTTTTTGAATAATTTACTATAGAAAAGGCAATTCCTGGCGTAATTAAAATTTGCGACAGTAAAAAATTATTTTTTGAACAATTTACTATAGAAAAGGCAATCCCTGGCGCAATTAAAATTTGCGACAGTAGAAAATTATTTTTTGAATAATTTACTATAGAAAAGGCAATCCCTGGCGTAATTAAAATTTGCGACAGAAAAAAATTATTTTTTGAATAATTTACTATAGAAAAAGCAATCCCTGGCGTAATTAAAATTTGCGACAGTAGAAAATTATCTTTTGAATAATTTACTATAGAAAAGGCAATCCCTGGCGTAATTAAAATTTGCGACAGTAGAAAATTATTTTTTGAATAATTTACTATAGAAAAGGCAATCCCTGGCGTATTTAAAATTTGCGACAGTATAAAATTATTTTTTGAATAATTTACTATAGAAAAGGCAATCGCTGGCGTAATTAAAATTTGCGACAGTTGAAAATTATTTTTTGAATAATTTACTATAGAAAAGGCAATCCCTGGCGTAATTAAAATTTGCGACAGTAGAAAATTATTTTTTGAAAAATTTACTATAGAAAAGGCAATCCCTGGCGTAATTAAAATTTGCGACAGTAAAAAATTATTTTTTGAATAATTTACTATAGAAAAGGTAATCCCTGGCGTAATTAAAATTTGCGACAGTAAAAAATTATTTTTTGAATAATTTACTATATAAAAGGCAATCCCTGGCGTAATTAAAATTTGCGACAGTAAAAAATTATTTTTTGAATAATTTACTATATAAAAGGCAATCCCTGGCGCAATTACATTTGCGACAGTTGAAAATTATTTTTTGAATAATTTACTATAGAAAAGGCAATCCCTGGCGTTTTTAAAATTTGCGACAGTAAAAAATTATTTTTTGCAAAATTTACTATAGAAAAGGCAATCCCTGGCGCACTTAAAATTTGCGATAGAAAAAAATTATTTTTTGAATAATTTACTATAGAAAAGGCAATCCCTGGCGCAATTAAAATTTGCGACAGTAAAAAATTATTTTTTGAATAATTTACTATAGAAAAGGCAATCCCTGGGATATTTAAAATTTGCGACAGTAAAAAAATTATTTTTTGAATAATTTACTATAGAAAAGGCAATCCCTGGCGGATTTGAAATTTGCGACAGTAAAAAATTATTTTTTGAATAATTTAATATAGAAAAGGCAATCCCTGGCGTAATTAAAATTTGCGACAGTAGAAAATTATTTTTTGAATAATTTACTATAGAAAAGGCAATCCCTGGCGAAATTAAAATTTGCGACAGTAAAAAATTATTTTTTGAATAATTTACTATATAAAAGGCAATCCCTGGGATATTTAAAATTTGCGACAGTAAAAAATTATTTTTTGAATAATTTACTATAGAAAAGGCAATCCCTGGGATATTTAAAATTTGCGACAGTAAAAAATTATTTTTTGAATAATTTACTATAGAAAAGGCAATCCCTGGCGCACTTAAAATTTGCGACAGTAGAAAATTATTTTTTGAATAATTTACTATAGAAAAGGCAATCCCTGGCGCAATTAAAATTTGCGACAGTTGAAAATTATTTTTTGAATAATTTACTATAGAAAAGGCAATCGCTGGCGTAATTAAAATTTGCCACAGTAGAAAATTAATTTGTGAAAAATTTACCTGGAGAAATTGAAATTTGCGAGAGTAAAAAATTATTTTTTGAATAATTTACTATAGAAAAGGCAATCCCTGGGATATTTAAAATTTGCGACAGTAAAAAATTATTTTTTGAATAATTTACTATAGAAAAGGCAATCCCTGGCGCAATTAAAATTTGCGACAGTAGAAAATTATTTTTTGAAAAGTTTACTATAGAAAAGGCAATCCCTGGCGTAATTAAAATTTGCGACAGTAAAAAATTATTTTTTGAAAAGTTTACTATAGAAAAGGCAATCCTTGGCGCAGTTAAAATTTGCGACAGTAGAAAATTATTTTTTGAATAATTTACTATAGAAAAGGCAATCCCTGGCGTAATTAAAATTTGCGACAGTAAAAAATTATTTTTTGCAAAATTTACTATAGAAAAGGCAATCCCTGGCGTATTTAAAATTTGCGACAGTATAAAATTATTTTTTGAATAATTTACTATAGAAAAAGCAATCCCTGGCGTAATTAAAATTTGCGACAGTAGAAAATTATTTTTTGAATAATTTACTATAGAAAAGGCAATCCCTGGCGTAATTAAAATTTGCGACAGTAGAAAGTTATTTTTTGAATAATTTACTATAGAAAAGGCAATCCCTGGCGTATTTAAAATATGCGACAGTATAAAATTATTTTTTGAATAATTTACTATAGAAAAGGCAATCCCTGGCGTAATTAAAATTTGCGACAGTTGAAAATTATTTTTTGAATAATTTACTATAGAAAAGGCAATCCCTGGCGTAATTAAAATTTGCGACAGTAGAATATTATTTTTTGAAAAATTTACTATAGAAAAGGCAATCCCTGGCGTAATTAAAATTTGCGACAGTAAAAAATTATTTTTTGAATAATTTACTATATAAAAAACAATCCCTGGCGCAATTACAATTTGCGACAGTTGAAAATTATTTTTTGAATAATTTACTATAGAAAAGGCAATCCCTGGCGCACTTAAAATTTGCGATAGAAAAAAATTATTTTTTGAATAATTTACTATAGAAAAGGCAATCCCTGGCGCAATTAAAATTTGCGACAGTAAAAAATTATTTTTTGAATAATTTACTATAGAAAAGGCAATCCCTGGGATATTTAAAATTTGCGACAGTAAAAAATTATTTTTTGAATAATTTACTATAGAAAAGGCAATCCCTGGCGGATTTGAAATTTGCGACAGTAAAAAATTATTTTTTGAATAATTTAATATAGAAAAGGCAATCCCTGGCGTAATTAAAATTTGCGACAGTAGAAAATTATTTTTTGAATAATTTACTATAGAAAAGGCAATCCCTGGCGAAATTAAAATTTGCGACAGTAAAAAATTATTTTTTGAATAATTTACTATAGAAAAGGCAATCCCTGGGATATTTAAAATTTGCGACAGTAAAAAATTATTTTTTGAATAATTTACTATAGAAAAGGCAATCCCTGGGATATTTAAAATTTGCGACAGTAAAAAATTATTTTTTGAATAATTTACTATAGAAAAGGCAATCCCTGGCGCACTTAAAATTTGCGACAGTAGAAAATTATTTTTTGAATAATTTACTATAGAAAAAGCAATCCCTGGCGCAATTAAAATTTGCGACAGTTGAAAATTATTTTTTGAATAATTTACTATAGAAAAGGCAATCGCTGGCGTAATTAAAATTTGCAACAGTAGAAAATTAATTTGTGAAAAATTTACCTGGAGAAATTGAAATTTGCGAGAGTAAAAAATTATTTTTTGAATAATTTACTATAGAAAAGGCAATCCCTGGGATATTTAAAATTTGCGACAGTAAAAAATTATTTTTTGAATAATTTACTATAGAAAAGGCAATCCCTGGCGCAATTAAAATTTGCGACAGTAGAAAATTATTTTTTGAAAAGTTTACTATAGAAAAGGCAATCCCTGGCGTAATTAAAATTTGCGACAGTAAAAAATTATTTTTTGAAAAGTTTACTATAGAAAAGGCAATCCTTGGCGCAGTTAAAATTTGCGACAGTAGAAAATTATTTTTTGAATAATTTACTATAGAAAAGGCAATCCCTGGCGTAATTAAAATTTGCGACAGTTGAAAATTATTTTTTGAATAATTTACTATAGAAAAGGCAATCCCTGGCGTAATTAAAATTTGCGACAGTAGAATATTATTTTTTGAAAAATTTACTATAGAAAAGGCAATCCCTGGCGTAATTAAAATTTGCGACAGTAAAAAATTATTTTTTGAATAATTTACTATATAAAAGGCAATCCCTGGCGCAATTACAATTTGCGACAGTTGAAAATTATTTTTTGAATAATTTACTATAGAAAAGGCAATCCCTGGCGTATTTAAAATTTGCGACAGTAAAAAATTATTTTTTGCAAAATTTACTATAGAAAAGGCAATGCCTGGCGCAGTTAAAATTTGCGATAGTAAAAAATTATTTTTTGAATAATTTACTATAGAAAAGGCAATCCCTGGCGCAATTAAAATTTGCGACAGTAAAAAATTATTTTTTGAAGAATTTACTATAGAAAAGGCAATCCCTGGGATATTTAAAATTTGCGACAGTAAAAAATTATTTTTTGAATAATTTACTATAGAAAAGGCAATCCCTGGCGGATTTGAAATTTGCGACAGTAAAAAATTATTTTTTGAATAATTTACTATAGAAAAGGCAATCCCTGGCGTAATTAAAATTTGCGACAGTAGAAAATTATTTTTTGAATAATTTACTATAGAAAAGGCAATACCTGGCGTATTTAAAATTTGCGACAGTAAAAAATTATTTTTTGAATAATTTACTATAGAAAAGGCAATCCCTGGCGCAATTAAAATTTGCGACAGTAAAAAATTATTTTTTGAATAATTTACTATAGAAAAGGCAATCCCTGGCGCAATTAAAATTTGCGATAGTAAAAAATTATTTTTTGAATAATTTACTATAGAAAAGGCAATCCCTGGCGCAATTAAAATTTGCGACAGTAAAAAATTATTTTTTGAATAATTTACTATAGAAAAGGCAATCCCTGGGATATTTAAAATTTGCGACAGTAAAAAATTATTTTTTGAATAATTTACTATAGAAAAGGCAATCCCTGGCGGATTTGAAATTTGCGACAGTAAAAAATTATTTTTTGAATAATTTACTATAGAAAAGGCAATCCCTGGCGTAATTAAAATTTGCGACAGTAGAAAATTATTTTTTGAATAATTTACTATAGAAAAGGCAATCCCTGGCGTATTTAAAATTTGCGACAGTAAAAAATTATTTTTTGAATAATTTACTATAGAACAGGCAATCCCTGGCGCAATTAAAATTTGCGACAGTAAAAAATTATTTTTTGAATAATTTACTATAGAAAAGGCAATCCCTGTCGCAATTAAAATTTGCGACAGTAGAAAATTATTTTTTGAATAATTTACTATAGAAAAGGCAATCCCTGGCGTAATTAAAATTTGCGACAGTAGAAAATTATTTTTTGAATAATTTACTACAGAAAAGGCAATCCCTGGCGCAATTAGAATTTGCGACAGTAAAAAATTATTTTTTGAATAATTTACTATAGAAAAGGCAATCCCTGGCGCAATTAAAATTTGCGACAGTAAAAAATTATTTTGTGAGAAATTTACTATAGAAAGGGCAATCCTTGGCGCAATTAAAATTTGCGACAGTAAAAAATTATTTTTTGAATAATTTACTATAGAAAAGGCAATCCCTGGCGTAATTAAAATTTGCGACAGTAGAAAATTATTTTTTGAATAATTTACTATAGAAAAGGCAATCCCTGGGATATTTAAAATTTGCGACAGTAGAAAATTATTTTTTGAATAATTTACTTTAGATAAGGCAATCTCTGGCGCAATTAAAATTTGCGACAGTAAAAAATTATTTTTTGAATAATTTACTATAGAAAAGGCAATCCCTGGCGTAATTAAAATTTGCGACAGTAGAAAATTATTTTTTGAATAATTTACTATAGAAAAGGCAATCCCTGGCGTATTTAAAATTTGCGACAGTAGAAAATTATTTTTTGAATAATTTACTATAGAAAAGGCAATCCCTGGCGTAATTAAAATTTGCGACAGTAAAAAATTATTTTTTGAAATGTTTACTATAGAAAAGGCAATCCCTGGCGTAATTAAAATTTGGGACAGTAGAAAATTATTTTTTGAATAATTTACTATAGAAAAGGCAATCCCTGGCGTAATTAAAATTTTCGACAGTAAAAAATTATTTTTTGAATAATTTACTATAGAAAAGGCAATCCCTGGGATATTTAAAATTTGCGACAGTAAAAAAATATTTTTTGAATAATTTACTATAGAAAAGGCAATCCCTGGGATATTTAAAATTTGCGACAGTAAAAAATTATTTTTTGAATAATTTACTATAGAAAAGGCAACCCTTGGCGCACTTAAAATTTGCGACAGTACAAAATTATTTTTTGAATAATTTACTATAGAAAAGGCAATCCCTGGCGCAATTAAAATTTGCGACAGTTGAAAATTATTTTTTGAATAATTTACTATAGAAAAGGCAATCCCTGGCGTAATTAAAATTTGCGACAGTAGAAAATTAATTTGTGAAAAATTTACCTGGAGAAATTGAAATTTGCGAGAGTAAAAAATTATTTTTTGAATAATTTACTATAGAAAAGGCAATCCCTGGGATATTTAAAATTTGCGACAGTAAAAAATTATTTTTTGAATAATTTACTATAGAAAAGGCAATCCCTGGCGCAATTAAAATTTCCGACAGTAGAAAATTATTTTTTGAAAAGTTTATTATAGAAAAGGCAATCCCTGGCGTAGTTAAAATTTGCGACAGTAAAAAATTATTTTTTGAAAAGTTTACTATAGAAAAGGCAATCCCTGGCGCAGTTAAAATTTGCGACAGTAGAAAATTATTTTTTGAATAATTTACTATAGAAAAGGCAATCCCTGGCGTAATTAAAATTTGCGACAGTAAAAAATTATTTTTTGCAAAATTTACTATAGAAAAGGCAATCCCTGGCGTATTTAAAATTTGCGACAGTATAAAATTATTTTTTGAAAAATTTACTATAGAAAAGGCAATCCCTGGCGTAATTAAAATTTGCGACAGTAAAAAATTATTTTTTGAATAATTTACTATAGAAAAGGCAATCCCTGGCGTATTTAAAATTTGCGACAGTATAACATTATTTTTTGAATAATTTACTATAGAAAAGGCAATCCCTGGCGCAGTTAAAATTTGCAACAGTAGAAAATTATTTTTTGAATAATTTACTATAGAAAAGGCAATCCCTGGCGTAATTAAAATTTGCGACAGTTGAAAATTATTTTTTGAATAATTTACTATAGAAAAGGCAATCCCTGGCGTAATTAAAATTTGCGACAGTATAAAATTATTTTTTGAATAATTTACTAGAGAAAAGGCAATCCCTGGCGTAATTAAAATTGGCGACAGTATAAAATTATTTTTTGAATAATTTACTATAGAAAAGGCAATCCCTGGCGTAATTACAATTTGCGAAAGTAGAAAATTAATTTTTGAATAATTTACTATAGAAAAGGCAATCCCTGGGATATTTAAAATTTGCGACAGTAAAAAATTATTTTTTGAATAATTTACTATAGAAAAGGCAATCCCTGGCGTAATTAAAATTTGCAACAGTAGAAAATTATTTTTTGAATAATTTACTATAGAAAAGTCAATCCCTGGCGTAATTAAAATTTGCGACAGTAAAAAATTATTTTTTGAATAATTTACTATAGAAAAGGCAGTCCCTGGCGCAATTAAAATTTGCAACAGTAGAAAATTATTTTTTGAATAATTTACTATAGAAAAGGCAATCCCTGGCGTAATTAAAATTTGCGACAGTAAAAAATTATTTTTTGAATAATTTACTATAGAAAAGGCAATCCCTGGCGCAATTAAAATTTGCAACAGTAGAAAAAAATTTTTTGAATAATTTACTCTAGAAAAGGCAATCCCTGGCGTAATTAAAATTTGCGACAGTAAAAAATTATTTTTTGAATAATTTACTATAGAAAAGGCAGTCCCTGGCGTAATTAAAATTTGCGACAGTAGAAAATTATTTTTTGAATAATTTACTATAGAAAAGGCAATCCCTGGCGTATTTAAAATTTGCGACAGTATAAAATTATTTTTTGAAAAATTTACTATAGAAAAGGCAATCCCTGGCGTAATTAAAATTTGCGACAGTAAAAAATTATTTTTTGAATAATTTACTATAGAAAAGGCAATCCCTGTCGTAATTAAAATTTGCGACAGTAAAAAATTATTTTTTCAATAATTTACTATAGAAAAGGCAATCCCTGGCGCAATTAAAATTTGCAACAGTAGAAAATTATTTTTTGAATAATTTACTATAGAAAAGGCAATCCCTGGCGCATTTAAAATTTGCAACAGTAGAAAATTATTTTTTGAATAATTTACTATAGAAAAGGCAATCACTGGCGTAATTAAAATTTGCGACAGTAGAAAATTATTTTTTGAATAATTTACTATAGAAAAGGCCATCCCTGGCGTAATTAAAATTTGCGACAGTAAAAAATTATTTTTTGAATAATTTACTATAGAAAAGGCAATCCCTGGCGCAATTAAAATTTGCGACAGTAAAAAATTATTTTTTGAATAATTTACTATAGAAAAGGCAATCCCTGGCGTAATTAAAATTTGCGACAGTAAAAAATTATTTTTTGAAAAGTTTACTATAGAAAAGGCAATCCCTGGCGTAATTAAAATTTGCGACAGTAAAAATTATTTTTTGAATAATTTACTATAGAAAAGGCAATCCCTGGCGTAATAAAAATTTGCGACAGTAAAAAATTATTTTTTGAAAAGTTTACTATAGAAAAGCCAATCCCTGGCGTAATTAAAATTTGCGACAGTAAAAAATTATTTTTTGAATAATTTACTATAGAAAAGGCAATCCCTGGCGTAATTAAAATTTGCGAGAGTATAAAATTATTTTTTGAATAATTTACTGTAGAAAAGGCAATCCCTGGCGTAATTAAAATTTGCGACAGTAGAAAATTATTTTTTGAAAAATTTACTATAGAAAAGGCAATCCGTGGCGTAATTAAAATTTGCGACAGTAGAAAATTATTTTTTGAATAATTTACTATAGAAAAGGCAATCCCTGGCGTAATTAAAATTTGCGACAGTAAAAAATTATTTTTTGAATAATTTACTATAGAAAAGCCAATCCCTGGCGCAATTAAAATCTGCGACAGTATAAAATTATTTTTTGAATAATTTACTATAGAAAAGGGCAATCCCTGGCGTATTTAAAATTTGCGACAGTATAAAATTATTTTTTGAATAATTTACTATAGAAAAGGCAATCCCTGGCGTAATTAAAATTTGCGACAGTAGAAAATTATTTTTTGAATAATTTACTATAGAAAAGGCCATCCCTGGCGTAATTAAAATTTGCGACAGTAAAAAATTATTTTTTGAATAATTTACTATAGAAAAGGCAATCCCTGGCGCAATTAAAATTTGCGACAGTAAAAAATTATTTTTTGAATAATTTACTATAGAAAAGGCAATCCCTGGCGTAATTAAAATTTGCGACAGTAAAAAATTATTTTTTGAAAAGTTTACTATAGAAAAGGCAATCCCTGGCGTAATTAAAATTTGCGACAGTAAAAATTATTTTTTGAATAATTTACTATAGAAAAGGCAATCCCTGGCGTAATAAAAAATTTGCGACAGTAAAAAATTATTTTTTGAAAGTTTACTATAGAAAAGCCAATCCCTGGCGTAATTAAAATTTGCGACAGTAAAAAATTATTTTTTGAATAATTTACTATAGAAAAGGCAATCCCTGGCGTAATTAAAATTTGCGAGAGTATAAAATTATTTTTTGAATAATTTACTGTAGAAAAGGCAATCCCTGGCGCAATTAAAATTTGCAACAGTAGAAAATTATTTTTTGAATAATTTACTATAGAAAAGTTTATCCCTGGCGTAATTAAAATTTGCGACAGTAAAAAATTATTTTTTGAAAAGTTTACTATAGAAAAGGCAATCCCTGGCGCAATTAAAATTTGCGACAGTATAAAATTATTTTTTGAATAATTTACTATAGAAAAGGCAATCCCTGGCGTATTTAAAATTTGCGACAGTATAAAATTATTTTTTGAAAAATTTACTATAGAAAAGGCAATCCCTGGCGTGATTAAAATTTGCGACAGTAAAAAATTATTTTTTGAATAATTTACTATAGAAAAGGCAATCCCTGGCGTAATTAAAATTTGCGACAGTAGAAAATTATTTTTTGAAAAATTTATTATAGAAAAGGCAATCCGTGGCGTAATTAAAATTTGCGACAGTAGAAAATTATTTTTTGAATAATTTACTATAGAAAAGGCAATCCCTGGCGTAATTAAAATTTGCGACAGTAAAAAATTATTTTTTGAATAATTTACTATAGAAAAGGTAATCCCTGGCGTAATTAAAATTTGCGACAGTAGAAAATTATTTTTAGAATAATTTACCTGGCGAAATTGAAATTTGCGACAGTAAAAAATTATTTTTTGAATAATTTACTATAGAAAAGGCAATCCCTGGCGTAATTAAAATTTGCGACAGTAGAAAATTATTTTTTGAATAATTTACTATAGAAAAGGCAATCCCTGGCGTAATTACAATTTGCGACAGTAGAAAATTATTTTTTGAAAAGTTTACTATAGAAAAGGCAATCCCTGGCGTAATTAAAATTTGCGACAGTAAAAAATTATTTTTTGAATAATTTACTATAGAAAAGGCAATCCCTGGCGTAATTAAAATTTGCGACAGTAAAAAATTATTTTTTGAATAATTTACTATCGAAAAGGCAATCCCTGGCGTAATTAAAATTTGCGACAGTAGAAAATTATTTTTTGAATAATTTACTATAGAAAAGGCAATCCCTGGCGTAATTAAAATTTGCGACAGTAAAAAATTATTTTTTGAATAATTTACTATAGAAAAGGTAATCCCTGGCGTAATTAAAATTTGCGACAGTAGAAAATTATTTTTAGAATAATTTACCTGGCGAAATTGAAATTTGCGACAGTAAAAAATTATTTTTTGAATAATTTACTATAGAAAAGGCAATCCCTGGCGTAATTAAAATTTGCGACAGTAGAAAATTATTTTTTGAATAATTTACTATAGAAAAGGCAATCCCTGGCGTAATTACAATTTGCGACAGTAGAAAATTATTTTTTGAAAAGTTTACTATAGAAAAGGCAATCCCTGGCGTAATTAAAATTTGCGACAGTAAAAAATTATTTTTTGAATAATTTACTATAGAAAAGGCAATCCCTGGCGTAATTAAAATTTGCGACAGTAAAAAATTATTTTTTGAATAATTTACTATAGAAAAGGCAATCCCTGGCGTAATTAAAATTTGCGACAGTAGAAAATTATTTTTTGAATAATTTACTATAGAAAAGGCAATCCCTGGCGTAATTAAAATTTGCGACAGTAAAAAATTATTTTTTGAATAATTTACTATAGAAAAGGCAATCCCTGCGTAATTAAAATAAATTTGCGACAGTAGAAAATTATTTTTTGAATAATTTACTATAGAAAAGGCAATCCCTGGCGTAATTACAATTTGCGACAGTAGAAAATTAATTTTTGAATAATTTACTATAGAAAAGGCAATCCCTGGCGTAATTAAAATTTTTGCGACAGTAAAAAATTATTTTTTGAATAATTTACTATAGAAAAGGCAATCCCTGGCGTATTTAAAATTTGCGACAGTATAAAATTATTTTTTTGAATAATTTACTATAGAAAAGGCAATCCCTGGCGCAATTAAAACTTGCGATAGTAAAAAATTATTTTTTGAATAATTTACTATAGAAAAGGCAATCCCTGGCGCAATTAAAATTTGCGACAGTAAAAAATTATTTTTTGAATAATTTACTATAGAAAAGGCAATCCCTGGCGTAATTAAAATTTGCGACAGTAAAAAATTATTTTTTGAATAATTTACTATAGAAAAGGCAATCCCTGGCGTAATTAAAATTTGCGACAGTAGAAAATTATTTTTTGAATAATTTACTATAGAAAAGGCAATCCCTGGGATATTTAAAATTTGCGACAGTAGAAAATTATTTTTTGAAAAGTTTACTATAGAAAAGGCCATCCCTGGCGTAATTAAAATTTGCGACAGTAAAAAATTATTTTTTGAATAATTTACTATAGAAAAGGCAATCCCTGGCGTATTTAAAATTTGCGACAGTATAAAATTATTTTTGAATAATTTACTATAGAAAAGGCAATCCCTGGCGTATTAAAATTTGCGACAGTAGAAAATTATTTTTTGAATAATTTACTATAGAAAAGGCAATCCCTGGCGTAATTAAAATTTGCGACAGTAAAAAATTATTTTTTGAATAATTTACTATAGAAAAGGCAATCCCTGGCGTAATTAAAATTTGCGACAGTAGAAAATTATTTTTTGAATAATTTACTATAGAAAAGGCAATCCCTGGCGTAATTAAAATTTGCGACAATATAAAATTATTTTTTGAATAATTTTCTATAGAAAAGGCAATCCCTGGCGTAATTAAAATTTGCGACAGTAGAAAATTCTTTTTTGAAAAGTTTACTATAGAAAAGGCAATCCCTGGCGTATTTAAAATTTGCGACAGTATAAAATTATTTTTTTGAAAAATTTACTATAGAAAAGGCAATCCCTGGCGCAATTAAAATTTGCGACAGTATAAAATTATTTTTTGAAAAATTTACTATAGAAAAAGGCAATCCCTGGCGCAATTAAAATTTGCAACAGTAGAAAATTATTTTTTAAATAATTTACTATAGAAAAGGCAATCCCTGGAGTAATTAAAATTTGCGACAGTAAAAAATTATTTTTTTGAAAAATTTACTATAGAAAAGGCAATCCCTGGGATATTTAAAATTTGCGACAGTAAAAAAATT
Organism: Dioctria linearis; assembly: GCA_963930735.1. Taxonomy (NCBI): domain Eukaryota; kingdom Metazoa; phylum Arthropoda; class Insecta; order Diptera; family Asilidae; genus Dioctria; species Dioctria linearis. The sequence continues at coordinate 30,998 of CAWVNZ010001686.1, read as the reverse complement.
ATTTTTTGAATAATTTACTATAGAAAAGGCAATCCCTGGCGTATTTAAAATTTGCGACAGTATAAAATTATTTTTTGAATAATTTACTATAGAAAAGGCAATCCCTGGCGTAATTAAAATTTGCGACAGTAAAAAATTATTTTTTGAAAAGTTTACTATAGAAAAGGCATTCCCTGGCGTATTTAAAATTTGCGACAGTATAAAATTATTTTTTGAAAAATTTACTATAGAAAAGGCAATCCCTGGCGCAATTAAAATTTGCGACAGTAGAAAATTATTTTTTGAATAATTTACTATAGAAAAGGCAATCCCTGGCGTAATTAAAATTTGCGACAGTAAAAAATTATTTTTTGAATAATTTACTATAGAAAAGGTAATCCCTGGCGTAATTAAAATTTGCGACAGTAGAAAATTATTTTTAGAATAATTTACCTGGCGAAATTGAAATTTGCGACAGTAAAAAATTATTTTTTGAATAATTTACTATAGAAAAGGCAATCCCTGGCGTAATTAAAATTTGCGACAGTAGAAAATTATTTTTTGAATAATTTACTATAGAAAAGGCAATCCCTGGCGTAATTACAATTTGCGACAGTAGAAAATTATTTTTTGAAAAGTTTACTATAGAAAAGGCAATCCCTGGCGTAATTAAAATTTGCGACAGTAAAAAATTATTTTTTGAATAATTTACTATAGAAAAGGCAATCCCTGGCGTAATTAAAATTTGCGACAGTAAAAAATTATTTTTTGAATAATTTACTATAGAAAAGGCAATCCCTGGCGTAATTAAAATTTGCGACAGTAGAAAATTATTTTTTGAATAATTTACTATAGAAAAGGCAATCCCTTGCGTAATTAAAATTTGCGACAGTAAAAAATTATTTTTTGAATAATTTACTATAGAAAAGGCAATCCCTGGCGTAATTAAAATTTGCGACAGTAAAAAATTTTTTTTTGAATAATTTACTATAGAAAAGGCAATCCCTGGCGCAATTAAAATTTGCGACAGTAGAAAATTATTTTTTGAATAATTTACTATAGAAAAGGCAATCCATGGCGTAATTAAAATTTGCGACAGTAAAAAATTATTTTTTGAATAATTTACTATAGAAAAGGCAATCCCTGGCCTAATTAAAAATTTGCGACAGTATAAAATTATTTTTTGAAAAATTTACTATAGAAAAGGCAATCCCTGGCGCAATTAAAATTTGCAACAGTAGAAAATTATTTTTTAAATAATTTACTATAGAAAAGGCAATCCCTGGAGTAATTAAAATTTGCGACAGTAAAAAATTATTTTTTTGAAAAATTTACTATAGAAAAGGCAATCCCTGGGATATTTAAAATTTGCGACAGTAAAAAATTATTTTTTGAATAATTTACTATAGAAAAGGCAATCCCTGGCGTATTTAAAATTTGCGACAGTATAAAATTATTTTTTGAATAATTTACTATAGAAAAGGCAATCCCTGGCGTAATTAAAATTTGCGACAGTAAAAAATTATTTTTTGAAAAGTTTACTATAGAAAAGGCATTCCCTGGCGTATTTAAAATTTGCGACAGTATAAAATTATTTTTGAAAAATTTACTATAGAAAAGGCAATCCCTGGCGCAATTAAAATTGCGACAGTAGAAAATTATTTTTTGAATAATTTACTATAGAAAAGGCAATCCCTGGCGTAATTAAAATTTGCGACAGTAAAAAATTATTTTTTGAATAATTTACTATAGAAAAGGTAATCCCTGGCGTAATTAAAATTTGCGACAGTAGAAAATTATTTTTAGAATAATTTACCTGGCGAAATTGAAATTTGCGACAGTAAAAAATTATTTTTTGAATAATTTACTATAGAAAAGGCAATCCCTGGCGTAATTAAAATTTGCGACAGTAGAAAATTATTTTTTGAATAATTTACTATAGAAAAGGCAATCCCTGGCGTAATTACAATTTGCGACAGTAGAAAATTATTTTTTGAAAAGTTTACTATAGAAAAGGCAATCCCTGGCGTAATTAAAATTTGCGACAGTAAAAAATTATTTTTTGAATAATTTACTATAGAAAAGGCAATCCCTGGCGTAATTAAAATTTGCGACAGTAAAAAATTATTTTTTGAATAATTTACTATAGAAAAGGCAATCCCTGGCGTAATTAAAATTTGCGACAGTAGAAAATTATTTTTTGAATAATTTACTATAGAAAAGGCAATCCCTTGCGTAATTAAAATTTGCGACAGTAAAAAATTATTTTTTGAATAATTTACTATAGAAAAGGCAATCCCTGGCGTAATTAAAATTTGCGACAGTAAAAAATTTTTTTTTGAATAATTTACTATAGAAAAGGCAATCCCTGGCGCAATTAAAATTTGCGACAGTAGAAAATTATTTTTTGAATAATTTACTATAGAAAAGGCAATCCATGGCGTAATTAAAATTTGCGACAGTAAAAAATTATTTTTTGAATAATTTACTATAGAAAAGGCAATCCCTGGCCTAATTAAAATTTGCGACAGTATAAAATTATTTTTTGAAAAATTTACTATAGAAAAGGCAATCCCTGGCGCAATTAAAATTTGCAACAGTAGAAAATTATTTTTTAAATAATTTACTATAGAAAAGGCAATCCCTGGAGTAATTAAAATTTGCGACAGTAAAAAATTATTTTTTTGAAAAATTTACTATAGAAAAGGCAATCCCTGGGATATTTAAAATTTGCGACAGTAAAAAATTATTTTTTGAATAATTTACTATAGAAAAGGCAATCCCTGGCGTATTTAAAATTTGCGACAGTATAAAATTATTTTTTGAATAATTTACTATAGAAAAGGCAATCCCTGGCGTAATTAAAATTTGCGACAGTAAAAAATTATTTTTTGAAAAGTTTACTATAGAAAAGGCAATCCCTGGCGTATTTAAAATTTGCGACAGTATAAAATTATTTTTTGAAAAATTTACTATAGAAAAGGCAATCCCTGGCGCAATTAAAATTTGCGACAGTAGAAAATTATTTTTTGAATAATTTACTATAGAAAAGGCAATCCCTGGCGTAATTAAAATTTGCGACAGTAAAAAATTATTTTTTGAATAATTTACTATAGAAAAGGTAATCCCTGGCGTAATTAAAATTTGCGACAGTAGAAAATTATTTTTAGAATAATTTACCTGGCGAAATTGAAATTTGCGACAGTAAAAAATTATTTTTTGAATAATTTACTATAGAAAAGGCAATCCCTGGCGTAATTAAAATTTGCGACAGTAGAAAATTATTTTTTGAATAATTTACTATAGAAAAGGCAATCCCTGGCGTAATTACAATTTGCGACAGTAGAAAATTATTTTTTGAAAAGTTTACTATAGAAAAGGCAATCCCTGGCGTAATTAAAATTTGCGACAGTAAAAAATTATTTTTTGAATAATTTACTATAGAAAAGGCAATCCCTGGCGTAATTAAAATTTGCGACAGTAAAAAATTATTTTTTGAATAATTTACTATAGAAAAGGCAATCCCTGGCGTAATTAAAATTTGCGACAGTAGAAAATTATTTTTTGAATAATTTACTATAGAAAAGGCAATCCCTTGCGTAATTAAAATTTGCGACAGTAAAAAATTATTTTTTGAATAATTTACTATAGAAAAGGCAATCCCTGGCGTAATTAAAATTTGCGACAGTAAAAAATTATTTTTTGAATAATTTACTATAGAAAAGGCAATCCCTGGCGCAATTAAAATTTGCGACAGTAGAAAATTATTTTTTGAATAATTTACTATAGAAAAGGCAATCCATGGCGTAATTAAAATTTGCGACAGTAAAAAATTATTTTTTGAATAATTTACTATAGAAAAGGCAATCCCTGGCCTAATTAAAATTTGCGACAGTAAAAAATTATTTTTTGAATAATTTACTATAGAAAAGGCAATCCCTGGCGTATTTAAAATTTGCGACAGTAAAAAGTTATTTTTTGAAAAGTTTACTATAGAAAAGGCAAACCCTGGCGCAATAAAAATTTGCGACAGTAGAAAATTATTTTTTGAATAATTTACTATAGAAAAGGCAATCCCTGGCGTATTTAAAATTTTCGACAGTATAAAATTATTTTTTGAATAATTTACTATAGAAAAGGCAATCCCTGGCGTAATTAAAATTTGCGACAGTAGAAAATTATTTTTTGAATAATTTACTATAGAAAAGGCAATCCCTGGCGTAATTACAATTTGCGACAATAGAAAATTAATTTTTGAATAATTTACTATAGAAAAGGCAATCCCTGGCGTAATTAAAATTTGGGACAGTAAAAAATTATTTTTTGAATAATTAACTATAGAAAAGGCAATCCCTGGCGTATTTAAAATTTGCGACAGTATAAAATTATTTTTTGAATAATTTACTATAGAAAAGGCAATCCCTGGCGCAATTAAAACTTGCGATAGTAAAAAATTATTTTTTGAATAATTTACTATAGAAAAGGCAATCCCTGGCGCAATTAAAATTTGCGACAGTAAAAAAGTATTTTTTGAATAATTTACTATAGAAAAGGCAATCCCTGGCGTAATTAAAATTTGCGACAGTAAAAAATTATTTTTTGAATAATTTACTATAGAAAAGGCACTCCCTGGCGTAATTAAAATTTGCGACAGTAGAAAATTATTTTTTGAATAATTTACTATAGAAAAGGCAATCTCTGGGATATTTAAAATTTGCGACAGTAGAAAATTATTTTTTGAAAAGTTTACTATAGAAAAGGCAATCCCTGGCGTAATTAAATTTGCGACAGTAAAAAATTATTTTTTGAATAATTTACTATAGAAAAGGCAATCCCTGGCGTATTTAAAATTTGCGACAGTATAAAATTATTTTTTGAATAATTTACTATAGAAAAGGCAATCCCTGGCGTAATTAAAATTTGCGACAGTAGAAAATTATTTTTTGAATAATTTACTATAGAAAAGGCAATCCCTGGCGTAATTAAAATTTGCGACAGTAAAAAATTATTTTTTGAATAATTTACTATAGAAAAGGCAATCCCTGGCGTAATTAAAATTTGCGACAGTAGAAAATTATTTTTTGAATAATTTACTATAGAAAAGGCAATCCCTGGCGTAATTAAAATTTGCGACAGTAAAAAATTATTTTTTGAATAATTTACTATAGAAAAGGCAATCCCTGGCGTAATTAAAATTTGCGACAGTAGAAAATTATTTTTAGAATAATTTACCTGGCGAAATTGAAATTTGCGACAGTAAAAAATTATTTTTTGAATAATTTACTATAGAAAAGGCAATCCCTGGCGTAATTAAAATTTGCGACAGTAGAAAATTATTTTTTGAATAATTTACTATAGAAAAGGCAATCCCTGGCGTAATTACAATTTGCGACAGTAGAAAATTATTTTTTGAAAAGTTTACTATAGAAAAGGCAATCCCTGGCGTAATTAAAATTTGCGACAGTAAAAAATTATTTTTTGAATAATTTACTATAGAAAAGGCAATCCCTGGCGTAATTAAAATTTGCGACAGTAAAAAATTATTTTTTGAATAATTTACTATAGAAAAGGCAATCCCTGGCGTAATTAAAATTTGCGACAGTAGAAAATTATTTTTTGAATAATTTACTATAGAAAAGGCAATCCCTTGCGTAATTAAAATTTGCGACAGTAAAAAATTATTTTTTGAATAATTTACTATAGAAAAGGCAATCCCTGGCGTAATTAAAATTTGCGACAGTAAAAAATTATTTTTTGAATAATTTACTATAGAAAAGGCAATCCCTGGCGCAATTAAAATTTGCGACAGTAGAAAATTATTTTTTGAATAATTTACTATAGAAAAGGCAATCCATGGCGTAATTAAAATTTGCGACAGTAAAAAATTATTTTTTGAATAATTTACTATAGAAAAGGCAATCCCTGGCCTAATTAAAATTTGCGACAGTATAAAATTATTTTTTGAAAAATTTACTATAGAAAAGGCAATCCCTGGCGCAATTAAAATTTGCAACAGTAGAAAATTATTTTTTAAATAATTTCCTATAGAAAAGGCAATCCCTGGAGTAATTAAAATTTGCGACAGTAAAAAATTATTTTTTTGAAAAATTTACTATAGAAAAGGCAATCCCTGGGATATTTAAAATTTGCGACAGTAAAAAATTATTTTTTGAATAATTTACTATAGAAAAGGCAATCCCTGGCGTATTTAAAATTTGCGACAGTATAAAATTATTTTTTGAATAATTTACTATAGAAAAGGCAATCCCTGGCGTAATTAAAATTTGCGACAGTAAAAAATTATTTTTTGAAAAGTTTACTATAGAAAAGGCAATCCCTGGCGTATTTAAAATTTGCGACAGTATAAAATTATTTTTTGAAAAATTTACTATAGAAAAGGCAATCCCTGGCGCAATTAAAATTTGCGACAGTAGAAAATTATTTTTTGAATAATTTACTATAGAAAAGGCAATCCCTGGCGTAATTAAAATTTGCGACAGTAAAAAATTATTTTTTGAATAATTTACTATAGAAAAGGTAATCCCTGGCGTAATTAAAATTTGCGACAGTAGAAAATTATTTTTAGAATAATTTACCTGGCGAAATTGAAATTTGCGACAGTAAAAAATTATTTTTTGAATAATTTACTATAGAAAAGGCAATCCCTGGCGTAATTAAAATTTGCGACAGTAGAAAATTATTTTTTGAATAATTTACTATAGAAAAGGCAATCCCTGGCGTAATTACAATTTGCGACAGTAGAAAATTATTTTTTGAAAAGTTTACTATAGAAAAGGCAATCCCTGGCGTAATTAAAATTTGCGACAGTAAAAAATTATTTTTTGAATAATTTACTATAGAAAAGGCAATCCCTGGCGTAATTAAAATTTGCGACAGTAAAAAATTATTTTTTGAATAATTTACTATAGAAAAGGCAATCCCTGGCGTAATTAAAATTTGCGACAGTAGAAAATTTTTTTTTGAATAATTTATTATAGAAAAGGCAATCCCTTGCGTAATTAAAATTTGCGACAGCAAAAAATTATTTTTTGAATAATTTACTATAGAAAAGGCAATCCCTGGCGTAATTAAAATTTGCGACAGTAAAAAATTATTTTTTGAATAATTTACTATAGAAAAGGCAATCCCTGGCGCAATTAAAATTTGCGACAGTAGAAAATTATTTTTTGAATAATTTACTATAGAAAAGGCAATCCATGCCGTAATTAAAATTTGCGACAGTAAAAAATTATTTTTTGAATAATTTACTATAGAAAAGGCAATCCCTGGCCTAATTAAAATTTGCGACAGTAAAAAATTATTTTTTGAATAATTTACTATAGAAAAGGCAATCCCTGGCGTATTTAAAATTTGCGACAGTAAAAAGTTATTTTTTGAAAAGTTTACTATAGAAAAGGCAAACCCTGGCGCAATAAAAATTTGCGACAGTAGAAAATTATTTTTTGAATAATTTACTATAGAAAAGGCAATCCCTGGCGTATTTAAAATTTTCGACAGTATAAAATTATTTTTTGAATAATTTACTATAGAAAAGGCAATCCCTGGCGTAATTAAAATTTGCGACATTAGAAAATTATTTTTTGAATAATTTACTATAGAAAAGGCAATCCCTGGCGTAATTACAATTTGCGACAATAGAAAATTAATTTTTGAATAATTTACTATAGAAAAGGCAATCCCTGGCGTAATTAAAATTTGGGACAGTAAAAAATTATTTTTTGAATAATTAACTATAGAAAAGGCAATCCCTGGCGTATTTAAAATTTGCGACAGTATAAAATTATTTTTTGAATAATTTACTATAGAAAAGGCAATCCCTGGCGCAATTAAAACTTGCGATAGTAAAAAATTATTTTTTGAATAATTTACTATAGAAAAGGCAATCCCTGGCGCAATTAAAATTTGCGACAGTAAAAAAGTATTTTTTGAATAATTTACTATAGAAAAGGCAATCCCTGGCGTAATTAAAATTTGCGACAGTAAAAAATTATTTTTTGAATAATTTACTATAGAAAAGGCACTCCCTGGCGTAATTAAAATTTGCGACAGTAGAAAATTATTTTTTGAATAATTTACTATAGAAAAGGCAATCTCTGGGATATTTAAAATTTGCGACAGTAGAAAATTATTTTTTGAAAAGTTTACTATAGAAAAGGCAATCCCTGGCGTAATTAAAATTTGCGACAGTAAAAAATTATTTTTTGAATAATTTACTATAGAAAAGGCAATCCCTGGCGTATTTAAAATTTGCGACAGTATAAAATTATTTTTTGAATAATTTACTATAGAAAAGGCAATCCCTGGCGTAATTAAAATTTGCGACAGTAGAAAATTATTTTTTGAATAATTTACTATAGAAAAGGCAATCCCTGGCGTAATTAAAATTTGCGACAGTAAAAAATTATTTTTTGAATAATTTACTATAGAAAAGGCAATCCCTGGCGTAATTAAAATTTGCGACAGTAGAAAATTATTTTTTGAATAATTTACTATAGAAAAGGCAATCCCTGGCGTAATTAAAATTTGCGACAATATAAAATTATTTTTTGAATAATTTACTGTAGAAAAGGCAATCCCTGGCGTAATTAAAATTTGCGACAGTAGAAAATTCTTTTTTGAAAAGTTTACTATAGAAAAGGCAATCCCTGGCGTATTTAAAATTTGCGACAGTATAAAATTATTTTTTGAAAAATTTACTATAGAAAAGGCAATCCCTGGCGCAATTAAAATTTGCGACAGTATAAAATTATTTTTTGAAAAATTTACTATAGAAAAGGCAATCCCTGGCGCAATTAAAATTTGCAACAGTAGAAAATTATTTTTTAAATAATTTACTCTAGAAAAGGCAATCCCTGGAGTAATTAAAATTTGCGACAGTAAAAAATTATTTTTTTGAAAAATTTACTATAGAAAAGGCAATCCCTGGGATATTTAAAATTTGCGACAGTAAAAAATTATTTTTTGAATAATTTACTATAGAAAAGGCAATCTCTGGCGTAATTAAAATTTGCGACAGTAGAAAATTATTTTTTGAATAATTTACTATAGAAAAGGCAATCCCTGGCACAATTAAAATTTGCGACAGTATAAAATTATTTTTTGAATAATTTACTATAGAAAAGGCAATCCCTGGCGTAATTAAAATTTGCGACAGTAGAAAATTATTTTTTGAAAAGTTTACTATAGAAAAGGCAATCCCTGGCGTAATTAAAATTTGCGACTGTAAAAAATTATTTTTTGAAAAGTTTACTATAGAAAAGGCAATCCCTGGTGTAATTAAAATTTGCGACAGTAAAAAATTATTTTTTGAATAATTTACTATAGAAAAGGCAATCCCTGGCGTAATTAAAATTTGCGACATTAAAAATTATTTTTTGAAAAGTTTACTATAGAAAAGGCAATCCCTGGCGCAGTTAAAATTTGCGACAGTAGAAAATAATTTTTTGAATAATTTACTATAGAAAAGGCAATCCCTGGCGTAATTACAATTTGCGACAGTAGAAAATTATTTTTTGAAAAGTTTACTATAGAAAAGACAACCCCTGGCGTAATTAAAATTTGCGACAGTAAAAAATTATTTTTTGAATAATTTACTATAGAAAAGGCAATCCCTGGCGTAATTAAAATTTGCGACAGTAAAAAATTATTTTTTGAATAATTTACTATAGAAAAGGCAATCCCTGGCGTAATTAAAATTGGCGACAGTATAAAATTATTTTTTGAATAATTTACTACAGAAAAGGCAATCCATGGCGCAATTAAAATTTGCGACAGTAGAAAATTATTTTTTGAATAATTTACTCTAGAAAAGGCAATCCCTGGCGTAATTAAAATTTGCGACAGTAGAAAATTATTTTTTGAATAATTTACTATAGAAAAGGCAATCCCTGGCGTAATTAAAATTTGCGACAGTAGAAAATTATTTTTTGAATAATTTACTGTAGAAAAGGCAATCCCTGGCGCAATTAAAATTTGCAACAGTAGAAAATTATTTTTTGAATAATTTACTATAGAAAAGGCAATCCCTGGCGTAATTAAAATTTGCAACAGTAAAAAATTATTTTTTGAATAATTTACTATAGAAAAGGCAATCCCTGGCGTAATTAAAATTTGCGACAGTAGAAAATTATTTTTTGAATAATTTACTATAGAAAAGTCAATCCCTGGCGTAATTACAATTTGCGACAGTAGAAAATTAATTTTTGAATAATTTACTATAGAAAAGGCAATCCCTGGGATATTTAAAATTTGCGACAGTAAAAAATTATTTTTTGAATAATTTACTATAGAAAAGGCAATCCCTGGCGTAATTAAAATTTGCAACAGTAGAAAATTATTTTTTGAATAATTTACTATAGAAAAGTCAATCCCTGGCGTAATTAAAATTTGCGACAGTAAAAAATTATTTTTTGAATAATTTACTATAGAAAAGGCAGTCCCTGGCGCAATTAAAATTTGCAACAGTAGAAAATTATTTTTTGAATAATTTACTATAGAAAAGGCAATCCCTGGCGTAATTAAAATTTGCGACAGTAAAAAATTATTTTTTGAATAATTTACTATAGAAAAGGCAATCCCTGGCGCAATTAAAATTTGCAACAGTAGAAAATAATTTTTTGAATAATTTACTCTAGAAAAGGCAATCCCTGGCGTAATTAAAATTTGCGACAGTAAAAAATTATTTTTTGAATAATTTACTATAGAAAAGGCAGTCCCTGGCGTAATTAAAATTTGCGACAGTAGAAAATGATTTTTTGAATAATTTACTATAGAAAAGGCAATCCCTGGCGTATTTAAAATTTGCGACAGTATAAAATTATTTTTTGAAAAATTTACTATAGAAAAGGCAATCCCTGGCGTAATTAAAATTTGCGACAGTAAAAAATTATTTTTTGAATAATTTACTATAGAAAAGGCAATCCCTGTCGTAATTAAAATTTGCGACAGTAAAAAATTATTTTTTGAATAATTTACTATAGAAAAGGCAATCCCTGGCGTAATTAAAATTTGCGACAGTAAAAAATTATTTTTTGAAAAGTTTACTATAGAAAAGGCAATCCCTGGCGTAATTAAAATTTGCGACAGTAAAAAATTATTTTTTGAATAATTTACTATAGAAAAGGCAATCCTTGGCGTAATTAAAATTTGCGAGAGTATAAAATTATTTTTTGAATAATTTACTGTAGAAAAGGCAATCCCTGGCATAATTAAAATTTGCGACAGTAGAAAATTATTTTTTGAAAAATTTACTATAGAAAAGGCAATCCGTGGCGTAATTAAAATTTGCGACAGTAGAAAATTATTTTTTGAATAATTTACTATAGAAAAGGCAATCCCTGGCGTAATTAAAATTTGCGACAGTAAAAAATTATTTTTTGGATAATTTACTATAGAAAAGCCAATCCCTGGCGCAATTAAAATCTGCGACAGTATAAAATTATTTTTTGAATAATTTACTATAGAAAAGGCAATCCCTGGCGTATTTAAAATTTGCGACAGTATAAAATTATTTTTTGAATAATTTACTATAGAAAAGGCAATCCCTGGCGTAATTAAAATTTGCGACAGTAGAAAATTATTTTTTGAATAATTTACTATAGAAAAGGCCATCCCTGGCGTAATTAAAATTTGCGACAGTAAAAAATTATTTTTTGAATAATTTACTATAGAAAAGGCAATCCCTGGCGCAATTAAAATTTGCGACAGTAAAAAATTATTTTTTGAATAATTTACTATAGAAAAGGCAATCCCTGGCGTAATTAAAATTTGCGACAGTAAAAAATTATTTTTTGAAAAGTTTACTATAGAAAAGGCAATCCCTGGCGTAATTAAAATTTGCGACAGTAAAAATTATTTTTTGAATAATTTACTATAGAAAAGGCAATCCCTGGCGTAATAAAAATTTGCGACAGTAAAAAATTATTTTTTGAATAATTTACTATAGAAAAGGCAATCCCTGGCGCAATTAAAATTTGCGACAGTAAAAAATTATTTTTTGAATAATTTACTATAGAAAAGGCAATCCCTGGCGTAATTAAAATTTGCGACAGTATAAAATTATTTTTTGAAAAGTTTACTATAGAAAAGGCAATCCCTGGCGCAATTAAAATTTGCAACAGTATAAAATTATTTTTTGAATAATTTACTATAGAAAAGGCAATCCCTGGCGCAATTAAAATTTGCAACAGTAGAAAATTATTTTTTGAATAATTTACTATAGAAAAGGCAATCACTGGCGTAATTAAAATTTGCGACAGTAGAAAATTATTTTTTGAATAATTTACTATAGAAAAGGCCATCCCTGGCGTAATTAAAATTTGCGACAGTAAAAAATTATTTTTTGAATAATTTACTATAGAAAAGGCAATCCCTGGCGCAATTAAAATTTGCGACAGTAAAAAATTATTTTTTGAATAATTTACTATAGAAAAGGCAATCCCTGGCGTAATTAAAATTTGCGACAGTAAAAAATTATTTTTTGAAAAGTTTACTATAGAAAAGGCAATCCCTGGCGTAATTAAAATTTGCGACAGTAAAAATTATTTTTTGAATAATTTACTATAGAAAAGGCAATCCCTGGCGTAATAAAAATTTGCGACAGTAAAAAATTATTTTTTGAAAAGTTTACTATAGAAAAGCCAATCCCTGGCGTAATTAAAATTTGCGAGAGTATAAAATTATTTTTTGAATAATTTACTGTAGAAAAGGCAATCCCTGGCGCAATTAAAATTTGCAACAGTAGAAAATTATTTTTTGAATAATTTACTATAGAAAAGTTAATCCCTGGCGTAATTAAAATTTGCGACAGTAAAAAATTATTTTTTGAAAAGTTTACTATAGAAAAGGCAATCCCTGGCGCAATTAAAATTTGCGACAGTATAAAATTATTTTTTGAATAATTTACTATAGAAAAGGCAATCCCTGGCGTATTTAAAATTTGCGACAGTATAAAATTATTTTTTGAAAAATTCACTATAGAAAAGGCAATCCCTGGCGTGATTAAAATTTGCGACAGTAAAAAATTATTTTTTGAATAATTTACTATAGAAAAGGCAATCGCTGGCGTAATTAAAATTTGCGACAGTAGAAAATTATTTTTTGAAAAATTTACTATAGAAAAGGCAATCCGTGGCGTAATTAAAATTTGCGACAGTAGAAAATTATTTTTTGAATAATTTACTATAGAAAAGGCAATCCCTGGCGTAATTAAAATTTGCGACAGTAAAAAATTATTTTTTGAATAATTTACTATAGAAAAGGTAATCCCTGGCGTAATTAAAATTTGCGACAGTAGAAAATTATTTTTAGAATAATTTACCTGGCGAAATTGAAATTTGCGACAGTAAAAAATTATTTTTTGAATAATTTACTATAGAAAAGGCAATCCCTGGCGTAATTAAAATTTGCGACAGTAGAAAATTATTTTTTGAATAATTTACTATAGAAAAGGCAATCCCTGGCGTAATTACAATTTGCGACAGTAGAAAATTATTTTTTGAAAAGTTTACTATAGAAAAGGCAATCCCTGGCGTAATTAAAATTTGCGACAGTAAAAAATTATTTTTTGAATAATTTACTATAGAAAAGGCAATCCCTGGCGTAATTAAAATTTGCGACAGTAAAAAATTATTTTTTGAATAATTTACTATAGAAAAGGCAATCCCTGGCGTAATTAAAATTTGCGACAGTAGAAAATTATTTTTTGAATAATTTACTATAGAAAAGGCAATCCCTGGCGTAATTAAAATTTGCGACAGTAAAAAATTATTTTTTGAATAATTTACTATAGAAAAGGCAATCCCTGGCGTAATTAAAATTTGCGACAGTAAAAAATTATTTTTTGAATAATTTACTATAGACAAGGCAATCCCTGGCGCAATTAAAATTTGCGACAGTAGAAAATTATTTTTTGAAAAGTTTACTATAGAAAAGGCAATCCCTGGCGTAATTAAAATTTGCGACAGTAAAAAATAATTTTTTGAATAATTTACTATAGAAAAGGCAATCCCTGGCGTAATTAAAATTTGCGACAGTAAAAAATTATTTTTTGAATAATTTACTATAGAAAAGGCAATCCCTGGCGTAATTACAATTTGCGACAGTAGAAAATTATTTTTTGAAAAGTTTACTATAGAAAAGGCAATCCCTGGCGTAATTAAAATTTGGGACAGTAAAAAATTATTTTTTGAATAATTTACTATAGAAAAGGCAATCCCTGGCGTAATTAAAATTTGCGACAGTAAAAAATTATTTTTTGAATAATTTACTATAGAAAAGGCAATCCCTGGCGTAATTAAAATTTGCGACAGTAGAAAATTATTTTTTGAATAATTTACTATAGAAAAGGCAATCCCTGGCGTAATTAAAATTTGCGACAGTAAAAAATTATTTTTTGAATAATTTACTATAGAAAAGGCAATCCCTGGCGTAATTAAAATTTGCGACAGTAAAAAATTATTTTTTGAATAATTTACTATAGAAAAGGCAATCCCTGGCGCAATTAAAATTTGCGACAGTAGAAAATTATTTTTTGAATAATTTACTATAGAAAAGGCAATCCATGGCGTAATTAAAATTTGCGACAGTAAAAAATTATTTTTTGAATAATTTACTATAGAAAAGGCAATCCCTGGCGTAATTAAAATTTGCGACAGTAAAAAATTATTTTTTGAATAATTTACTATAGAAAAGGCAATCCCTGGCGTATTTAAAATTTGCGACAGTAAAAAGTTATTTTTTGAAAAGTTTACTATAGAAAAGGCAATCCCTGGCGCAATTAAAATTTGCGACAGTAGAAAATTATTTTTTGAATAATATACTATAGAAAAGGCAATCCCTGGCGTATTTAAAATTTTCGACAGTATAAAATTATTTTTTGAATAATTTACTATAGAAAAGGCAATCCCTGGCGTAATTAAAATTTGCGACAGTAGAAAATTATTTTTTGAATAATTTACTATAGAAAAGGCAATCCCTGGCGTAATTACAATTTGCAACAGTAGAAAATTAATTTTTGAATAATTTACTATAGAAAAGGCAATCCCTGGCGTAATTAAAATTTGCGACAGTAAAAAATTATTTTTTGAATAATTTACTATAGAAAAGGCAATCCCTGGCGTAATTAAAATTTGCGACAGTAGAAAATTATTTTTTGAATAATTTACTATAGAAAAGGCAATCCCTGGGATATTTAAAATTTGCGACAGTAGAAAATTATTTTTTGAAAAGTTTACTATAGAAAAGGCAATCCCTGGTGTAATTAAAATTTGCGACAGTAAAAAATTATTTTTTGAATAATTTACTATAGAAAAGGCAATCCCTGGCGTATTTAAAATTTGCGACAGTATAAAATTATTTTTTGAATAATTTACTATAGAAAAGGCAATCCCTGGCGTAATTAAAATTTGCGACAGTAGAAAATTATTTTTTGAATAATTTACTATAGAAAAGGCAATCCCTGGCGTAATTAAAATTTGCGACAGTAAAAAATTATTTTTTGAATAATTTACTATAGAAAAGGCAATCCCTGGCGTAATTAAAATTTGCGACAGTAGAAAATTATTTTTTGAATAATTTACTATAGAAAAGGCAATCCCTGGGATATTTAAAATTTGCGACAGTAGAAAATTATTTTTTGAAAAGTTTACTATAGAAAAGGCAATCCCTGGTGTAATTAAAATTTGCGACAGTAAAAAATTATTTTTTGAATAATTTACTATAGAAAAGGCAATCCCTGGCGTATTTAAAATTTGCGACAGTAGAAAATTATTTTTTGAATAATTTACTATAGAAAAGGCAATCCCTGGCGTAATTAAAATTTGCGACAGTAAAAAATTATTTTTTGAATAATTTACTATAGAAAAGGCAATCCCTGGCGTAATTAAAATTTGCGACAGTAGAAAATTATTTTTTGAATAATTTACTATAGAAAAGGCAATCCCTGGCGTAATTAAAATTTGCGACAATATAAAATTATTTTTTGAATAATTTACTATAGAAAAGGCAATCCCTGGCGCAATTAAAATTTGCGACAGTATAAAATTATTTTTTGAAAAATTTACTATAGAAAAGGCAATCCCTGGGATATTTAAAATTTGCGACAGTAAAAAATTATTTTTTGAATAATTTACTATAGAAAAGGCAATCCCTGGCGTATTTAAAATTTGCGACAGTATAAAATTATTTTTTGAAAAATTTACTATAGAAAAGGCAATCCCTGGCGCAATTAAAATTTGCGACAGTATAAAATTATTTTTTGAAAAATTTACTATAGAAAAGGCAATCCCTGGCGCAATTAAAATTTGCAACAGTAGAAAATTATTTTTTAAATAATTTACTATAGAAAAGGCAATCCCTGGAGTAATTAAAATTTGCGACAGTAAAAAATTATTTTTTTGAAAAATTTACTATAGAAAAGGCAATCCCTGGGATATTTAAAATTTGCGACAGTAAAAAATTATTTTTTGAATAATTTACTATAGAAAAGGCAATCCCTGGCGTATTTAAAATTTGCGACAGTATAAAATTATTTTTTGAATAATTTACTATAGAAAAGGCAATCCCTGGCGTAATTAAAATTTGCGACAGTAAAAAATTATTTTTTGAAAAGTTTACTATAGAAAAGGCAATCCCTGGCGTATTTAAAATTTGCGACAGTATAAAATTATTTTTTGAAAAATTTACTATAGAAAAGGCAATCCCTGGCGCAATTAAAATTTGCGACAGTAGAAAATTATTTTTTGAATAATTTACTATAGAAAAGGCAATCCCTGGCAAAATTAAAATTTGCGACAGTAAAAAATTATTTTTTGAATAATTTACTATAGAAAAGGTAATCCCTGGCGTAATTAAAATTTGCGACAGTAGGAAATTATTTTTAGAATAATTTACCTGGCGAAATTGAAATTTGCGACAGTAAAAAATTATTTTTTGAATAATTTACTATAGAAAAGGCAATCCCTGGCGTAATTAAAATTTGCGACAGTAGAAAATTATTTTTTGAATAATTTACTATAGAAAAGGCAATCCCTGGCGTAATTACAATTTGCGACAGTAGAAAATTATTTTTTGAAAAGTTTACTATAGAAAAGGCAATCCCTGGCGTAATTAAAATTTGCGACAGTAAAAAATTATTTTTTGAATAATTTACTATAGAAAAGGCAATCCCTGGCGTAATTAAAATTTGCGACAGTAAAAAATTATTTTTTGAATAATTTACTATAGAAAAGGCAATCCCTGGCGTAATTAAAATTTGCGACAGTAGAAAATTATTTTTTGAATAATTTACTATAGAAAAGGCAATCCCTGGCGTAATTAAAATTTGCGACAGTAAAAAATTATTTTTTGAATAATTTACTATAGAAAAGGCAATCCCTGGCGTAATTAAAATTTGCGACAGTAAAAAATTATTTTTTGAATAATTTACTATAGAAAAGGCAATCCCTGGCGTATTTAAAATTTGCGACAGTAAAAAGTTATTTTTTGAAAAGTTTACTATAGAAAAGGCAATCCCTGGCGCAATTAAAATTTGCGACAGTAGAAAATTATTTTTTGAATAATTTACTATAGAAAAGGCAATCCCTGGCGTATTTAAAATTTTCGACAGTATAAAATTATTTTTTGAATAATTTACTATAGAAAAGGCAATCCCTGGCGTAATTAAAATTTGCGACAGTAGAAAATTATTTTTTGAATAATTTACTATAGAAAAGGCAATCCCTGGCGTAATTACAATTTGCGACAGTAGAAAATTAATTTTTGAATAATTTACTATAGAAAAGGCAATCCCTGGCGTAATTAAAATTTGCGACAGTAAAAAATTATTTTTTGAATAATTTACTATAGAAAAGGCAATCCCTGGCGTATTTAAAATTTGCGACAGTATAAAATTATTTTTTGAATAATTTACTATAGAAAAGGCAATCCCTGGCGCAATTAAAACTTGCGATAGTAAAAAATTATTTTTTGAATAATTTACTATAGAAAAGGCAATCCCTGGCGCAATTAAAGTTTGCGACAGTAAAAAATTATTTTTTGAATAATTTACTATAGAAAAGGCAATCCCTGGCGTAATTAAAATTTGCGACAGTAGAAAATTATTTTTTGAATAATTTACTATAGAAAAGGCAATCCCTGGGATATTTAAAATTTGCGACAGTAGAAAATTATTTTTTGGAAAGTTTACTATAGAAAAGGCAATCCCTGGCGTAATTAAAATTTGCGAGAGTAAAAAATTATTTTTTGAATAATTTACTATAGAAAAGGCAATCCCTGGCGTATTTAAAATTTGCGACAGTATAAAATTATTTTTTGAATAATTTACTATAGAAAAGGCAATCCCTGGCGTAATTAAAATTTGCGACAGTAGAAAATTATTTTTTGAATAATTTACTATAGAAAAGGCAATCCCTGGCGTAATTAAAATTTGCGACAGTAAAAAATTATTTTTTGAATAATTTACTATAGAAAAGGCAATCCCTGGCGTAATTAAAATTTGCGACAGTAGAAAATTATTTTTTGAATAATTTACTATAGAAAAGGCAATCCCTGGCGTAATTAAAATTTGCGACAATATAAAATTATTTTTTGAATAATTTACTATAGAAAAGGCAATCCCTGGCGTAATTAAAATTTGCGACAGTAGAAAATTCTTTTTTGAAAAGTTTACTATAGAAAAGGCAATCCCTGGCGTATTTAAAATTTGCGACAGTATAAAATTATTTTTTGAAAAATTTACTATAGAAAAGGCAATCCCTGGCGCAATTAATATTTGCGACAATATAAAATTATTTTTTGAAAAATTTACTATAGAAAAGGCAATCCCTGGCGCAATTAAAATTTGCAACAGTAGAAAATTATTTTTTAAATAATTTACTATAGAAAAGGCAATCCCTGGAGTAATTAAAATTTGCGACAGTAAAAAATTATTTTTTGAAAAATTTACTATAGAAAAGGCAATCCCTGGGATATTTAAAATTTGCGACAGTAAAAAATTATTTTTTGAATAATTTACTATAGAAAAGGCAATCTCTGGCGTAATTAAAATTTGCGACAGTAGAAAATTATTTTTTGAATAATTTACTATAGAAAAGGCAATCCCTGGCACAATTAAAATTTGCGACAGTATAAAATTATTTTTTGAATAATTTACTATAGAAAAGGCAATCCCTGGCGTAATTAAAATTTGCGACAGTAGAAAATTATTTTTTGAAAAGTTTACTATAGAAAAGGCAATCCCTGGCGTAATTAAAATTTGCGACTGTAAAAAATTATTTTTTGAAAAGTTTACTATAGAAAAGGCAATCCCTGGTGTAATTAAAATTTGCGACAGTAAAAAATTATTTTTTGAATAATTTACTATAGAAAAGGCAATCCCTGGCGTATTTAAAATTTGCGACAGTATAAAATTATTTTTTGAATAATTTACTATAGAAAAGGCAATCCCTGGCGTAATTAAAATTTGCGACAGTAGAAAATTATTTTTTGAATAATTTACTATAGAAAAGGCAATCTCTGGCGTAATTAAAATTTGCGACAGTAGAAAATTATTTTTTGAATAATTTACTATAGAAAAGGCAATCCCTGGCACAATTAAAATTTGCGACAGTATAAAATTATTTTTTGAATAATTTACTATAGAAAAGGCAATCCCTGGCGTAATTAAAATTTGCGACAGTAGAAAATTATTTTTTGAAAAGTTTACTATAGAAAAGGCAATCCCTGGCGTAATTAAAATTTGCGACTGTAAAAAATTATTTTTTTGAAAAGTTTACTATAGAAAAGGCAATCCCTGGTGTAATTAAAATTTGCGACAGTAAAAAATTATTTTTTGAATAATTTACTATAGAAAAGGCAATCCCTGACGTAATTAAAATTTGCGACAGTAAAAAGTTATTTTTTGAAAAGTTTACTATAGAAAAGGCAATCCCTGGCGCAATTAAAATTTGCGACAGTAGAAAATTATTTTTTGAATAATTTACTATAGAAAAGGCAATCCCTGGCGTATTTAAAATTTGCGACAGTATAAAATTATTTTTTGAATAATTTACTATAGAAAAGGCAATCCCTGGCGTAATTAAAATTTGCGACAGTAGAAAATTATTTTTTGAATAATTTACTATAGAAAAGGCAATCCCTGGCGTAATTACAATTTGCGACAGTAGAAAATTAATTTTTGAATAATTTACTATAGAAAATGCAATCCCTGGCGTAATTAAAATTTGCGACAGTAAAACATTATTTTTTGAATAATTTACTATAGAAAAGGCAATCCCTGGCGTATTTAAAATTTGCGACGGTATAAAATTATTTTTTGAATAATTTACTATAGAAAAGGCAATCCCTGGCGCAATTAAAACTTGCGATAGTAAAAAATTATTTTTTGAATAATTTACTATAGAAAAGGCAATCCCTGGCGCAATTAAAATTTGCGACAGTAAAAAAATTATTTTTTGAATAATTTACTATAGAAAAGGCAATCCCTGGCGTAATTAAAATTTGCGACAGTAGAAAATTTTTTTTTGAATAATTTACTATAGAAAAGGCAATCCCTGGGATATTTAAAATTTGCGACAGTAGAAAATTATTTTTTGAAAAGTTTACTATAGAAAAGGCAATCCCTGGCGTAATTAAAATTTGCGACAGTAAAAAATTATTTTTTGAATAATTTACTATAGAAAAGGCAATCCCTGGCGTATTTAAAATTTGCGACAGTATAAAATTATTTTTTGAATAATTTACTATAGAAAAGGCAATCCCTGGCGTTATTAAAATTTGCGACAGTAGAAAATTATTTTTTGAATAATTTACTATAGAAAAGGCAATCTGTGGCGTAATTAAAATTTGCGACAGTAAAAAATTATTTTTTTGAATAATTTACTATAGAAAAGGCAATCCCTGGCGTAATTAAAATTTGCGACAGTATAAAATTATTTTTTGAATAATTTACTATAGAAAAGGCAATCCATGGCGTAATTAAAATTTGCGACAATATAAAATTATTTTTTGATTAATTTACTATAGAAAAGGCAATCCCTGGCGTAATTAAAATTTGCGACAGTAGAAAATTATTTTTTGAAAAGTTTACTATAGAAAAGGCAATCCCTGGCGTATTTAAAATTTGCGACAGTATAAAATTATTTTTTGAAAAATTTACTATAGAAAAGGCAATCCCTGGCGCAATTAAAATTTGCGACAGTATAAAATTATTTTTTGAAAAATCTACTATAGAAAAGGCAATCCCTGGCGCAATTAAAATTTGCAACAGTAGAAAATTATTTTTTGAATAATTTACTATAGAAAAGGCAATCCCTGGCGTAATTAAAATTTGCGACAGTAAAAAATTATTTTTTGAAAAATTTACTATAGAAAAGGCAATCCCTGGGATATTTAAAATTTGCGACAGTAAAAAATTATTTTTTGAATAATTTACTATAGAAAAGGCAATCCCTGGCGTAATTAAAATTTGCGACAGTAGAAAATTATTTTTTGAATAATTTACTATAGAAAAGGCAATCCCTGGCGTAATTAAAATTTGCGACAGTAGAAAATTATTTTTTGAATAATTTACTATAGAAAAGGCAATCCCTGGCGTAATTACAATTTGCGACAGTAGAAAATTAATTTTTGAATAATTTACTATAGAAAATGCAATCCCTGGCGTAATTAAAATTTGCGACAGTAAAAAATTATTTTTTGAATAATTTACTATAGAAAAGGCAATCCCTGGCGTATTTAAAATTTGCGACAGTATAAAATTATTTTTTGAATAATTTACTATAGAAAAGGCAATCCCTGGCGCAATTAAAACTTGCGATAGTAAAAAATTATTTTTTGAATAATTTACTATAGAAAAGGCAATCCCTGGCGCAATTAAAATTTGCGACAGTAAAAAGTTATTTTTTGAATAATTTACTATAGAAAAGGCAATCCCTGGCGTAATTAAAATTTGCGACAGTAGAAAATTTTTTTTTGAATAATTTACTATAGAAAAGGCAATCCCTGGGATATTTAAAATTTGCGACAGTAGAAAATTATTTTTTGAAAAGTTTACTATAGAAAAGGCAATCCCTGGCGTAATTAAAATTTGCGACAGTAAAAAATTATTTTTTGAATAATTTACTATAGAAAAGGCAATCCCTGGCGTATTTAAAATTTGCGACAGTATAAAATTATTTTTTGAATAATTTACTATAGAAAAGGCAATCCCTGGCGTTATTAAAATTTGCGACAGTAGAAAATTATTTTTTGAATAATTTACTATAGAAAAGGCAATCTGTGGCGTAATTAAAATTTGCGACAGTAAAAAATTATTTTTTGAATAATTTACTATAGAAAAGGCAATCCCTGGCGTAATTAAAATTTGCGACAGTATAAAATTATTTTTTGAATAATTTACTATAGAAAAGGCAATCCATGGCGTAATTAAAATTTGCGACAATATAAAATTATTTTTTGATTAATTTACTATAGAAAAGGCAATCCCTGGCGTAATTAAAATTTGCGACAGTAGAAAATTATTTTTTGAAAAGTTTACTATAGAAAAGGCAATCCCTGGCGTATTTAAAATTTGCGACAGTATAAAATTATTTTTTGAAAAATTTACTATAGAAAAGGCAATCCCTGGCGCAATTAAAATTTGCGACAGTATAAAATTATTTTTTGAAAAATCTACTATAGAAAAGGCAATCCCTGGCGCAATTAAAATTTGCAACAGTAGAAAATTATTTTTTGAATAATTTACTATAGAAAAGGCAATCCCTGGCGTAATTAAAATTTGCGACAGTAAAAAATTATTTTTTGAAAAATTGACTATAGAAAAGGCAATCCCTGGGATATTTAAAATTTGCGACAGTAAAAAATTATTTTTTGAATAATTTACTATAGAAAAGGCAATCCCTGGCGTAATTAAAATTTGCGACAGTAGAAAATTATTTTTTGAATAATTTACTATAGAAAAGGCAATCCCTGGCGCAATTAAAATTTGCGACAGTATAAAATTATTTTTTGAATAATTTACTATAGAAAAGGCAATCCCTGGCGTAATTAAAATTTGCGACTGTAGAAAATTATTTTTTGAAAAGTTTACTATAGAAAAGGCAATCCCTGGCGTAATTAAAATTTGCGACTGTAAAAAATTATTTTTTGAAAAGTTTACTATAGAAAAGGCAATCCCTGGCGTAATTAAAATTTGCGACAGTAAAAAATTATTTTTTGGAAAGTTTACTATAGAAAAGGCAATCCCTGGCGCAATTAAAATTTGCGACAGTAGAAAATTATTTTTTGAATAATTTACTATAGAAAAGGCAATCCTTGGCGTAATTCAAATTTGCGACAATAAAAAATTATTTTTTGAATAATTTACTATAGAAAAGGCAATCCCTGGCGTATTTAATATTTGCGACAGTATAAAATTATTTTTTGAATAATTTACTATAGAAAAGGCAATCCCTGGCGTAATTAAAATTTGCGACAGTAGAAAATCATTTTTTGAATAATTTACTATAGAAAAGGCAATCCCTGGCGTAATTAAAATTTGCGACAGTAAAAAAATATTTTTTGAATAATTTACTATAGAAAAGGCAATCCCTGGCGTAATTAAAATTTGCGACTGTAAAAAATTATTTTTTGAAAAGTTTACTATAGAAAAGGCAATCCCTGGCGTAATTAAAATTTGCGACAGTAAAAAATTATTTTTTGAATAATTTACTATAGAAAAGGCAATCCCTGGCGTAATTAAAATTTTCGACAGTAAAAAGTTATTTTTTGAAAAGTTTACTATAGAAAATGCAATCCCTGGCGCAATTAAAATTTGCGACAGTAGAAAATTATTTTTTGAATAATTTACTATAGAAAAGGCAATCCCTGGCGTAATTACAATTTGCGACAGTAGAAAATTAATTTTTGAATAATTTACTATAGAAAAGGCAATCCCTGGCGTAATTAAAATTTGCGACAGTAAAAAATTATTTTTTGATTAATTTACTATAGAAAAGGCAATCCCTGGCGTATTTAAAATTTGCGACAGTATAAAATTATTTTTTGAATAATTTACTATAGAAAAGGCAATCCCTGGCGCAATTAAAACTTGCGATAGTAAAAAATTATTTTTTGAATAATTTATTATAGAAAAGGCAATCCCTGGCGCAATTAAAATTTGCGACAGTAAAAAATTATTTTTTGAATAATTTACTATAGAAAAGGCAATCCCTGGCGTAATTAAAATTTGCGACAGTAAAAAATTATTTTTTGAATAATTTACTATAGAAAAGGCAATCCCTGGCGTAATTAAAATTTGCGACAGTAGAAAATTATTTTTTGAATAATTTACTATAGAAAAGGCAATCCCTGGGATATTTAAAATTTGCGACAGTAGAAAATTATTTTTTGAAAAGTTTACTATACAAAAGGCAATCCCTGGCGTAATTACAATTTGCGACAGTAGAAAATTAATTTTTGAATAATTTACTATAGAAAAGGCAATCCCTGGCGTAATTAAAATTTGCGACAGTAAAAAATTATTTTTTGAATAATTTACTATAGAAAAGGCAATCCCTGGCGTATTTAAAATTTGCGACAGTATAAAATTATTTTTTGAATAATTTACTATAGAAAAGGCAATCCCTGGCGCAATTAAAACTTGCGATAGTAAAAAATTATTTTTTGAATAATTTACTATAGAAAAGGCAATCCCTGGCGCAATTAAAATTTGCGACAGTAAAAAATTATTTTTTGAATAATTTACTATAGAAAAGGCAATCCCTGGTGTAATTAAAATTTGCGACATTAAAAAATTATTTTTTGAATAATTTACTATAGAAAAGGCAATCCCTGGCGTAATTAAAATTTGCGACAGTAGAAAATTATTTTTTGAATAATTTACTATAGAAAAGGCAATCCCTGGGATATTTAAAATTTTCGACAGTAGAAAATTATTTTTTGAAAAGTTTACTATAGAAAAGGCAATCCCTGGCGTAATTAAAATTTGCGACAGTAAAAAATTATTTTTTGAATAATTTACTATAGAAAAGGCAATCCCTGGCGTATTTAAAATTTGCGACAGTATAAAATTATTTTTTGAATAATTTACTATAGAAAAGGCAATCCCTGGCGTAATTAAAATTTGCGACAGTAGAAAATTATTTTTTGAATAATTTACTATAGAAAAGGCAATCCCTGGCGTAATTAAAATTTGCGACAGTAAAAAATTATTTTTTGAATAATTTACTATAGAAAAGGCAATCCCTGGCGTAATTAAAATTTGCGACAGTAGAAAATTATTTTTTGAATAATTTACTATAGAAAAGGCAATCCCTGGCGTAATTAAAATTTGCGACAGTATAAAATTATTTTTTGAATAATTTACTATAGAAAAGGCAATCCCTGGCGTAATTAAAATTTGCGACAGAAGAAAATTATTTTTTGAAAAGTTTACTATAGAAAATGCAATCCCTGGCGTATTTAAAATTTGCGACAGTATAAAATTATTTTTTGAAAAATTTACTATAGAAAAGGCAATCCCTGGCGCAATTAAAATTTGAGACAGTATAAAATATTTTTTGAAAAATTTACTATAGAAAAGGCAATCCCTGGCGCAATTGAAATTTGCAACAGTAGAAAATTATTTTTTGAATAATTTAATATAGAAAAGGCAATCCCTGGCGTAATTAAAATATGCGACAGTAAAAAATTATTTTTTGAAAAATTTACTATAGAAAAGGCAATCCCTGGGTTATTTAAAATTTGCGACAGTAAAAAATTTTTTTTTGAATAATTTACTATAGAAAAGGCAATCCCTGGCGTAATTAAAATTTGCGACAGTAGAAAATTATTTTTTGAATAATTTACTCGTAGAAAAGGCAATCCCTGGCGCAATTAAAATTTGCGACAGTATAGAATTATTTTTTGAATAATTTACTATAGAAAAAGCAATCCCTGGCGTAATTAAAATTTGCGACAGTAGAAAATTATTTTTTGAAAAGTTTACTATAGAAAAGGCAATCCCTGGCGTAATTAAAATTTGCGACTGTAAAAAATTATTTTTTGAAAAGTTTACTATAGAAAAGGCAATCCCTGGTGTAATTAAAATTTGCGACAGTAAAAAATTATTTTTTGAAAAGTTTACTATAGAAAAGGCAATCCCTGGCGCAATTAAAATTTGCGACAGTAGAAAATTATTTTTTGAATAATTTACTATAGAAAAGGCAATCCCTGGCGTAATTAAAATTTGCGACAGTAAAAAATTATTTTTTGAATAATTTACTATAGAAAAGGCAATCCTTGGCGTAATTAAAATTTTCGACAGTAAAAAGTTATTTTTTGAAAAGTTTACTATAGAAAATGCAATCCCTGGCGCAATTAAAATTTGCGACAGTAGAAAATTATTTTTTGAATAATTTACTATAGAAAAGGCAATCCCTGGCGTAATTACAATTTGCGACAGTAGAAAATTATTTTTTGAAAAGTTTACTATAGAAAAGGCAATCCCTGGCGTAATTAAAATTTGCGACAGTAGAAAATTATTTTTTGAATAATTTACTATAGAAAAGGCAATCCCTGGCGTAATTACAATTTTCGACAGTAGAAAATTAATTTTTGAATAATTTACTATAGAAAAGGCAATCCCTGGCGTAATTAAAATTTGCGACAGTAAAAAATTATTTTTTGAATAATTTACTATAGAAAAGGCAATCCCTGGCGTATTTAAAATTTGCGACAGTATAAAATTATTTTTTGAATAATTTACTATAGAAAAGGCAATCCCTGACGCAATTAAAACTTGCGATAGTAAAAAATTATTTTTTGAATAATTTACTATAGAAAAGGCAATCCCTGGCGCAATTAAAATTTGCGACAGTAAAAAATTATTTTTTGAATAATTTACTATAGAAGAGGCAATCCCAGGCGTAATTAAAATTTGCGACAGTAAAAAATTATTTTTTGAATAATTTACTATAGAAAAGGCAATCCCTGGCGTAATTAAAATTTGCGACAGTAGAAAATTATTTTTTGAATAATTTACTATAGAAAAGGCAATCCCTGGGATATTTAAAATTTGCGACAGTAGAAAATTATTTTTTGAAAAGTTTACTATAGAAAAGGCAATCCCTGGCGTAATTACAATTTGCGACAGTAGAAAATTAATTTTTGAATAATTTACTATAGAAAAGGCAATCCCTGGCGTAATTAAAATTTGCGACAGTAAAAAATTATTTTTTGAATAATTTACTATAGAAAAGGCAATCCCTGGCGTATTTAAAATTTGCGACAGTATAAAATTATTTTTTGAATAATTTACTATAGTAAAGGCAATCCCTGGCGCAATTAAAACTTGCGATAGTAAAAAATTATTTTTTGAATAATTTACTAAAGAAAAGGCAATCCCTGGCACAATTAAAACTTGCGACAGTAAAAAATTATTTTTTGAATAATTTACTATAGAAAAGGCAATCCCTGGCGTAATTACAATTTGCGACAGTAGAAAATTAATTTTTGAATAATTTACTATAGAAAAGGCAATCCCTGGCGTAATTAAAATTTGCGACAGTAAAAAATTATTTTTTGAATAATTTACTATAGAAAAGGCAATCCCTGGCGTAATTAAAATTTTCGACAGTAAAAAGTTATTTTTTGAAAAGTTTACTATAGAAAATGCAATCCCTGGCGCAATTAAAATTTGCGACAGTAGAAAATTATTTTTTGAATAATTTACTATACAAAAGGCAATCCCTGGCGTAATTACAATTTGCGACAGTAGAAAATTATTTTTTGAAAAGTTTACTATAGAAAAGGCAATCCCTGGCGTAATTAAAATTTGCGACAGTAGAAAATTATTTTTTGAATAATTTACTATAGAAAAGGCAATCCCTGGCGTAATTACAATTTGCGACAGTAGAAAATTAATTTTTGAATAATTTACTATAGAAAAGGCAATCCCTGGCGTAATTAAAATTTGCGACAGTAAAAAATTATTTTTTGAATAATTTACTATAGAAAAGGCAATCCCTGGCGTATTTAAAATTTGCGACAGTATAAAATTATTTTTTGAATAATTTACTATAGAAAAGGCAATCCCTGGCGCAATTAAAACTTGCGATAGTAAAAAATTATTTTTTGAATAATTTACTATAGAAAAGGCAATCCCTGGCGCAATTAAAATTTGCGACAGTAAAAAATTATTTTTTGAATAATTTACTATAGAAGAGGCAATCCCTGGCGTAATTAAAATTTGCGACAGTAAAAAATTATTTTTTGAATAATTTACTATAGAAAAGGCAATCCCTGGCGTAATTAAAATTTGCGACAGTAGAAAATTATTTTTTGAATAATTTACTATAGAAAAGGCAATCCCTGGGATATTTAAAATTTGCGACAGTAGAAAATTATTTTTTGAAAAGTTTACTATAGAAAAGGCAATCCCTGGCGTAATTACAATTTGCGACAGTAGAAAATTAATTTTTGAATAATTTACTATAGAAAAGGCAATCCCTGGCGTAATTAAAATTTGCGACAGTAAAAAATTATTTTTTGAATAATTTACTATAGAAAAGGCAATCCCTGGCGTATTTAAAATTTGCGACAGTATAAAATTATTTTTTGAATAATTTACTATAGTAAAGGCAATCCCTGGCGCAATTAAAACTTGCGATAGTAAAAAATTATTTTTTGAATAATTTACCAAAGAAAAGGCAATCCCTGGCACAATTAAAACTTGCGACAGTAAAAAATTATTTTTTGAATAATTTACTATAGAAAAGGCAATCCCTGGCGTAATTAAAATTTGCGACAGTAAAAAATTATTTTTTGAATAATTTACTATAGAAAAGGCAATCCCTGGCGTAATTAAAATTTGCGACAGTAGAAAATTATTTTTTGAATAATTTACTATAGAAAAGGCAATCCCTGGGATATTTAAAATTTGCGACAGTAGAAAATTATTTTTTGAAAAGTTTACTATAGAAAAGGCAATCCCTGGCGTAATTAAAATTTGCGACAGTAAAAAATTATTTTTTGAATAATTTACTATATAAAAGGCAATCCCTGGCGTATTTAAAATTTGCGACAGTATAAAATTATTTTTGAATAATTTACTATAGAAAAGGCAATCCCTGGCGTAATTAAAATTTGCGACAGTAAAAAATTATTTTTTGAATAATTTACTATAGAAAAGGCAAGCCCTGGCGTAATTAAAATTTGCGACAGTAAAAAATTATTTTTTGAATAATTTACTATAGAAAAGGCAATCCCTGGCGTAATTAAAATTTGCGACAGTAGAAAATTATTTTTTTAATAATTTACTATAGAAAAGGCAATCCCTGGCGTAATTAAAATTTGCGACAGTATAAAATTATTTTTTGAAAAGTTTACTATAGAAAAGGCAATCCCTGGCGTATTTAAAATTTGCGACAGTATAAAATTATTTTTTGAAAAATTTACTATAGAAAAGGCAATCCCTGGCGCAATTAAAATTTGCGACAGTAGAAAATTATTTTTTGAATAATTTACTATAGAAAAGGCAATACCTGGCGTAATTAAAATTTGCGACAATAAAAAATTATTTTTTGAATAATTTACTATAGAAAAGGCAATCCCTGGCGTATTTAAAATTTGCGACAGTATAAAATTATTTTTTGAATAATTTACTATAGAAAAGGCAATCCCTGGCGTAATTAAAATTTGCGACAGTAGAAAATTATTTTTTGAATAATTTACTATAGAAAAGGCAATCCCTGGCGTAATTAAAATTTGCGACAGTAAAAAATAATTTTTTGAATAATTTACTATAGAAAAGGCAATCCCTGGCGTAATTAAAATTTGCGACAGTAGAAAATTATTTTTTGAATAATTTACTATAGAAAAGGCAATCCTTGGCGTAATTACAATTTGCGACAGTAAAAAATTATTTTTTGAATAATTTACTATAGAAAAGGCAATCCCTGGCGTAATTAAAATTTGCGACAGTAAAAAATTATTTTTTGAATAATTTACTATAGAAAAGGCAATCCCTGGCGTAATTAAAATTTGCGACAGTAGAAAATTATTTTTTGAAAAGTTTACTATAGAAAAGGCAATCCCTGGCGTAATTAAAATTTGCGACAGTAGAAAATTAATTTGTGAAAAATTTACCTGGCGAAATTGAAATTTGCGACAGTAAAAAATTATTTTTTGAATAATTTACTGTAGAAAAGGCAATCCCTGGCGTAATTAAAATTTGCGACAGTAGAAAATTATTTTTTGAAAAGTTTACTATAGAAAAGGCAATCCCTGGCGTAATTAAATTTTGCGACAGTAAAAAATTATTTTTTGAATAATTTACTATAGAAAAGGCAATCCCTGGCGTAATTAAAATTTGCGACAGTAAAAAATTATTTTTTGAATAATTAACTATAGAAAAGGCAATCCCTGGCGTAATTAAAATTTCCGACAGTAAAAAATTTACTATAGAAAAGGCAATCCCTGGCGTAATTACAATTTGCGACAGTAAAAAATTATTTTTTGAATAATTTACTATAGAAAAGGCAATCCCTGGCGTAATTAAAATTTGCGACAGTAAAAAATTATTTTCTGAATAATTTACTATAGAAAAGGCAATCCCTGGCGTAATTAAAATTTGCGACAGCAAAAAATTATTTTTTGAATAATTTACTATAGAAATGGCAATCCCTGGCGTATTTAAAATTTGCGACAGTATAAAATTATTTTTTGAAAAATTTACTATAGAAAAGCCAATCCCTGGCGTAGTTAAAATTTGCGACAGTAAAAAATTATTTTTTGAATAATTTACTATAGAAAAGGCAATACCTGGCGTATTTAAATTTTGCGACAGTATAAAATTATTTTTTGAATAATTTACTATAGAAAAGGCAATCCCTGGCGTAATTAAAATTTGCGACAGCAAAAAATTATTTTTTGAATAATTTACTATAGAAAAGGCAATCCCTGGCGTAATTAAAATTTGCCACAGAAAAAAATTATTTTTTGAATTATTTGCTATAGAAAAG
>CAWVNZ010001684.1:15000-74506 GCA_963930735.1 Dioctria linearis | reverse complement strand
CCTATTCTCTAATATCCCGACTTTTGTAAGCCTTTTTACTTAGCATGTGATGCCACTGATTTTGCTATTGGAAGCGTTCTATTACAACGAGTATATGACACAGACCTGCCAGTTGCTTTTGCAAGTCGAGTCCTCAATCGTGCCGAATGGAATTATTCAGCTACAGAGAAGGAATTATTAGCCATTGTATGGGCAGTTTCACATTTTAGACCCTATCTGTATGGTAGAAAATTTATAGTTTTTACCGATCATAAACCCTTGATATGGCTGTGCTCCTTGAAAAACCCTTATTCCCGCCTAATTCGTTGGAAAATAAAATTAGACGAGTATGATTTTAACATAGAATATAAAAGGGGTCAGTTAATACACCTGCAGAGGAATATTTTAAGTTAAGATTTTGTGCCGTGAAATTTTTACAATAAATCTAAGTGTTTTATGAAGTTGCTGTGTTTTAATTAACGTGTCTTGCTATAAAGAAAGATAATTTCATAACATTATGAAGGATGAGCTGAACGGGAAAATCATGTGTGAATTTGCAGGCCTTCGCTCGAAAATGTATAGCCTACGCATAAATGATGGCAAAACTGTAAAAAAGCCAAGGGAATAAAGATAAATGTTGTTCAGAAGCATACAAAGTTCCAAGACTACGTTGAATGCTTGAACAACAAGCAGCTTTTAACTGCAAATCAGAGCTGCATACGATCGCATAACCACAATGTCTACACCATCAACCAAAAGAAGATAGCTTTAAGTCCACATGATAACCAGCGGTATATTTTGAGTGGCACAACGGATACTCTACCATGGGGGCATTACTCAATTCCACCAGTGCAACAAGGAACAAGCGCAGAAAGTTTAGTTCCAGAGCAACAAGGAACAAGCACAGAAAGTATAGAAATCTATGTAAATAAAATCATGTATTATAGTTTTAGTTTCATTTATTTAAGTAATTTGTTTTAATTGCATTATAGCTACATGTATAAAATATTATAATTATAAATTTATTTTTAAATTGTATTATAGTTATAGTTTTTTAAAGAAATTATGAAACATCTTTGCTATTAATCCAAGAATTGTGTTTTGATGGAAATACGAGCCATTTAACGTAAGATTTATCTCCACTCTTCTTTAAGATTTTCTCTACGAGATATAGGTTTGGGTGTTTAACTATCAGCAGCTCCAATTCTTAAAAGCCTCCTGTGATTGGATTTGCTTGATAATCTTCCAGCTGATATGTGATGGGGTTTGTGTTTTGAACTTTAATAATTTTAAAACTGAACTCCTGTTGGCCCACGCTCACCTGTTTTCCAAGATATCCCCGCTTAGACAAATGTCCAACCTTGTCAACGCTCATCTATAGATTGTGAAGAAGAATGGTAATGGAGTAGTATTTAAACTATAATATCTGCTTCTAGCAACTCCTCCTGGATAGATACAATTTCATTGTTGTGACTGGTGTTTCCAGCCTACTTTGATGCCATTAAAAGGCGCAGTCTATCCAATAATTCATATGGATCATCCTAGTAAATGTGACCAATGTTTTCTTTAGGCAGACGCATTAGTCCCATGCCGTTATGCTGTATAAGTATACTGATTATAGCTTTATACTTAGCCGCTCTAGTACCTTTTATTTGTCCATTTTCAGCATAGTCACGTTTGTATGCATTGCTATCTCTCAAAATAGATCCATAATTAGTTAAATCCTCTATAGTATATAGACTTTTTACAGGATCCTTCATAAATAGCAGCTCAAATAACCCCAAAGTTGTGTTATAGCTATTCCCCTTGATAACCATATTTCCTACATCATCAACATCAAACGTTGAATTACCGGTTCTCCACGCGTTGTCATCATAGTAAACTCTATAGGTTGGATCAATTTTAGGGCTATTATCAGTGAATAGCTTTAAATAGTTTGAAACTATGTATCCAGACGTATCGGGGGAGATGACAGGAGACCTTCCTATCAACGTTCTTGAATGTTTAGGTGATGCGAATTCTTCTTCAGATGTTAAGGAATAATCTCCATAATTTATAGGTGTGCTACTAGCCTCCATTTTAACATATTTTCATATTGGAGGAGTAAAATGTTCCACAATTTCGCTGTCTCTTTTTCTTCTTTTTCTTTTGGTTCCAATTTGACTGGTGGCTCGTTTTTTTTTACTCTGGTAACAAACTCTTTTAAGGGTTTGGTGAGCGGCTTAAAAGTTTCTTCAAGTTGAGCTTCTGCTTCAATCCTTCCCGTCTTTAGAGCTTTAAATTTCCTTCGCACTGCATTCCTTGTCTTCATTATTTCTTTTAATAGATTTTCACTCATCTTCGATATTAACTGAATAACGGCTTTTCAAACAGCTCTGATAACAGCTTAACAGCTTTTTAAACAGGTCTGATAACAGCTTAACAGCTTTTAAACAGGTCAAATAACAGCTTAACAGCTTTTCAAACAGGTCTGATAACAGCTTAACAGCTTTTCAAATAGCTCTGATAACAGCATAATAGCTTTTAAACAGGTCAAATAACAGCTTAACAGCTTTTAAAAGATCTCTGATAACAGCTTAACAGCTTTCCAAACAGCTCTTATAACAGCTTAACACCTATTAAAACAGCTCTGATAACAGATTAACAGCTTTCAAACAAGTCTGATATTAGGTGAACCGCATAAATTTACTGAGCAGGTCCACAGGATTCGGTGTGCTTTCGACTGAGTTACAACTTAGAATTATGAATATTTTACATGTTTCACCCTTTTATAGTACAATGAAGGTATCAAATCCTTTACTGTAGAGCCCCTTGTTTAATGAGCTATCTTTATCAATCATCAAGAAACCATATTCATTTTTCCAACACGCAGCACAGTCTCTTCGAAATTTCTCAAACTTCATGTCTGTATTCACATGATCATTATAGATATGTTTCAAATTCAAGTCATCTTGCTTGAATAAGATGATTAAAATAGCTTTGTCACGTATTAAGTGCTTTGGTATATGCGTATATGTTTGACAGAGATAGATGCAGTCTATATCTTCCTGGCGACCCATGCAAAAATAGGATCGCACATTATCTTGCTTTTCACATGCTACATCATCGAAAATAAACACTGAATGTGATTTCGCTTCCTGTGGAGGTAGAACGTCGCAGTTAATTGAGAATGTATAATACCCCAATCCTGATATGGGAGTCATCACTCGCTTCAAGTATTCATACTTTGGTTGATGTAAATATTTGGAATATATGTAAATATTTTCATATCTCAGACCATTGGGATGTTCCAGCAAACTTATCATAACATTAGTTTTTCCACAATTGGATGGTCCAACAATGATGCTCCTTATACTATTAGGCAATAGGGGACAATGGTTTTTTTTCACCGTCATAACAGCTACAACAGCATTTCGAACAGGAAAAGCTTGTTGTTGTTTAACGAAACGCATATTGAAGACAAACGGGATTCCTATAAATACACCTGATTATGTTACATTTCAACAGTATTATCGGAATCTTATAAGATGTCAGATCACAAATCGAAACGTTCCAGGAAATCTTTGAAAGGGTTCAGAGGACTATTAAATTCAATCATCAACAAATTACGTGTAGATTTACATCTACCGGGATACCAGTACTGGACCAGGAACAAAGATGCAACAAAGATTGGCGAGAGGAAATCCGGGCATTAATGCACTGGATGCAGCCTGCAAGGAACACGATATAGCATACTCGCGACATAAATGTAAATTTGAGTGAGCGTGCCAACGCTTGGCTTAGAACAAACGGAATGAAGGCTAAAATTAAGCTAGGTATGTGTCTTAAGGCTAAAAATAAACGCCAACTCACATTCCGAGAAGCAGTTCGAAATGCACGTAAAATTTTTAAAAGTCAAAAACCAAAAGACTTGATGGAAGCTACAAAAATAGCTCTTAGTGCAGCTAAAAATATTGTGAAAAGAAAGAAGAAATCAAATAAAACTCCACGAGTGATACTTGTAGCATATGTTGGTGGAGCACTTCCGTTCCTCATCCCGTTGTTTGCTGGGTTTTCAGCATTGGGAGCACTATCGGGAGGTGCTGCAGGCATAGCTAAAGCAGTAAATGATACCAGTGCGGCAAAGGCAAAATTAGAAGAAAGCAAACGTCATAACCAAGCAATAGAAACTATAGCGGTTGGTAAAGATGGAAACGGGCTGTTCTTGAAGCCATACAGAAAAGGACTTGGACTCTATCTACAACCTCTACCAAAAAACTATTAAAGACGCTACCCAAACGACCGCTAAACGAGTTGGATCTTCACAAGTATACCACACACTTACCCCACTTCAGAGGAGTATTTATGCGTGATAATCTACCTAAAAAGCCATGGAAGCGAGAAAGCGGTATTGTTAACTTGGACATCTCAACTGGAGCAGGAACACACTGGGCAGCGTACTACAAGAAAGGTGATAACATCGAATACTTTGATAGCTTTGGCAATCTCCAACCACCAAGGGAGCTCATAAATTACTTGGGTAGTAATATTACGTACAACTACAGTTCTTATCAGAACTATGATGCAGTAATTTGCGGTCATTTATGTTTAGAGTTTTGATATAATTGTTATAGCCATTAATTATTATCTATAAATAAATATATCTATATTGTAATTGTGATAGTTCATTATCAACCGCCATGTCATTAACACTTACTATCACGGGAAATTCATCTCTACTCACTGCTGAGTACTTTCCCCCGCTGGAGCTAGCAACGGATTATGTTTGTGGATTAATTGATTTTCAAACATACAACTCTACATCAAATATTGATGTGAGCAATGATCTGGCTCATGTTGGGAATGAGGTTGTTGAGATACCTGTTGGATCCTATGAGATTGATGATATAGCAAAATATGTACAAGGATACTTGGATAAAGAAGGGAGAAGGATAAAGGTTGCGATAAATACTAACAATAATACATTGAGGAGTGAAGTTAAGGCAACTGAAGAAATACATTTTGAAAAGCAGAGATCCATAGCCCCTCTGCTAGGATTCAGTAAAAAAAACTTATCTGCTAATATAGTGCATACATCAGAGTTGCCAGTCAACATCATAAAAGTAAATACTATACGCATCGAATGTAATATTATATCAGGATCATTCTTCAAAAACACACAAGTACACACTCTCCACGAGTTTTCCCCGAACGTTGGGACTGGGTATAAAATAGTGGAGGTACCCAAAAATGTAATTTATTTGCCTATTTCTCTAACATTGAAGCTCCTTGACCAAGGCGGTGACTTAATCAACTTCAGAGGAGAGACTCTAACCATCAGGTTACATTTGAAGCCACAGCATGTTGATATACAATAATGATAAATACGAGTTCGGAGCAAACAAGATCATTAGTCAGCAGATAACCTTGAAGCCGCCAAGACCAACATTAACACCTGCAAATACAGCATATTTACAATCGATAGGCTTAACGCTGACACAGTGAATAAAGGAATACTAGATATTGCACCCGACGCTCGCTTTGATAACAGTGTTACCAAATTTGGACATCACTCCTATTCACCATTTCTAACATCATTTAAAAACAGCGATGAAATCCGTATATCTGTACAACATCAGGACCTGAATCTTCTACCCGGCAGGAGTTGCCTTTACATTGAGGGGTCGCTAACAAAACTGGATGGAACTGTTTCAGCAACCGCAAAATTAGCTAACAACGCTCTACCATTTCTTTTTGAGGAAATACGCTATGAATTGAATTCAGTGGAAATCGACCGTACAAGAAATCTTGGGATTGCGACAACATTAAGAAACTACGTATCGCTAAATGCAAATGTAAGCAGGATACTACTCAACGGTAGCTGTTCACCAGATTCATCCGTTATACCAGCCAACGGACTGTTTAACTATTGTGTACCTCTAAAATATTTATTGGGATTCGCTGAAGATTACAAGCAAATTGTGATAAGTTCCAAACATGAACTAATAATGATTCGGAGCAGGACAGATGCTAATGCCATTATATCGCCCACAGATGAGGTGAAAATTGAAATTACCAAACTTCAATGGAGCATTACGCATGTTACAGTATCCGATGATGAAAACCTGCAACTATTTAAAATTATCGGGAAAGGTCGTCCGATACAAATACCATTCCGCAGCTGGGACATACACGAGTATCCAGTACTACCGGAATCCATGCATCAAACCTGGTCAGTTAAGACTTCCACTCAGCTGGAGACCACGATTTATCATCTTAGCATTACAAACGGATCGGAGGAACGATAAAACCAAAGATGCAAGCAGGTTTGAACACTGTAAACTCACCGATGTTACAGTTCATTTGAACTCAGAATCATATCCCTATGATGATTTGAATTTGAAATTTGATTTGAATAGATACGCTCTGCTGTATGAGATGTATATAAAGTTTACACAATCATACTATGGTCATCAGTATCAGCCATTCCTCAATTGGGAGAAGTTCAAAACCGATGCTCCGATCGCTGTCATTGATTGCTCACATCAAAATGAAACAATAAAAACTGGACCTGTTAACATAAGGCTAGAATTCAAGACATCTGACAATATACCGGCTAATACAACAGCATATTACCTGCTTCTACACGATCGAATAGTGGAATACCGTCCGCTGACAAGTGAAGTTAGAAAGTTAAATTTAGAAGATGGCTGTAATCGTAGACGTCCAAGGATTCAAATTAAATCTCAATGAATTTATCACTAAAGAACTGGCAATTTTAAATAATGAAAACCAGATGCAGCACTTTATATTGTTCAGATACAAAGATTTGACTTCAGCAAAAAAGAGACAAGTAAAATGGATTCAGCACAATTTTCATGGATTCCGCTGGGATGATGGCTACACACCGTATAACAAGCTGTACACTATAGTTGAACTACTGCTTCGAAACAAAACCATGTATGTAAAGGGAGCTAAAAATGTTCATTGGATGCAGAAGATAGTTGGAGAGTGTGAGATCATTATTAACGTCGAAGATGAATACAACTGTGGAAAACTAATAGAGATTAACACAAATGCACCATCTTGTCAAGTTCATATTGGACAATGTGCTATAAAAAATACTTTTAGAATAAGAAATTTTATTTGAAAAAAAACAAATCTTTATAAAACGTAAGATTTTTCAATACACATACCCCAGAACCCTCACTCACATCTCCTAGAATCTGTTTATGGTGATGTCATGTTGTTAAATTCGAATGATGTTGATATCTACAACTTCCCTGCTAAGAAAACTTATTTAGGTGCAGCAAAACCATGACGACGTCATGCCGATATCTAGAACTCTCCCGCTAATAAAAGAAAACAGCAAAACCAAGGCATGCTGGTAGTTCCAGCTAAGGCCGCTAGGGTACCTTTCTAAAGAAATGTCGCTTGTGCCCAAACAGATGTCTTCTCTTATCATGTCATAGAGGGCTATAATATCTTCTTGAGATCTGTATTCAACCTTCTTTGCATCCATGATGTTGTTGATATATTCTGTTATGATCTTCCTGTTATTATTAAACCTTGATTGGATTAACTTGATGAAAGATTTCCATTCCTTGTAGTTTCCACTGAATCTTGGAATTTTAATTGGTGGCAGTTTTGCAAAGTTATTCTGCCTGTTGTCTGCAAATATGGATTGGTATTTATCTGGTGTCGTGTGGGATCCCACAAGTCGCTCTGAGCAAATGTATTAGAGCCAGCGCTTTCCTGAGTATCAGTACTAAGAGGTGTGGAAGATGCTGCAGAAGATGTAGGTTGTCTGGTATCCTGCCCTAGCGCAGAATGTGTTAAGGTTGCTGTGTCTGCTGGTTTAGTAAATGTAGTGGTTACTGTAGTTGGATTTATTCCATAGCTTTCTAACAAGTTAAGAATTTCATCGGCTATCTTTTTCGTTGTTCCATATAGATGTTCAGTGGAGTAAAGATGCTCTTTAGGAATTAACTCTTTTAATTACTCATGCCGTGTGGTAAAGCTGTTCCAAGGTATGTTCAGCTCTGCTCTCTTTTTAACTATGTATTTCCTAGTTTTTCTAGAAGATCCATCTTTTCCGATATTCCTTAACAAATCATCAATCAATTTAGACAATTGCTTTTGCTCTTTCAAAAGTTCTTCAGACATCTTTGAGCTTGTGGCTTCAAATAGTGTTTTCAGTTGGCGATGGTTTGAACTTGTTTTTAGCCGGCTGATGTGGTAATGACAACTACTTTAATCATGTAACAAACACTCAAACTTAATTTGAGAACTTGTTGAGCTGACCTGGTGATTGGTGAAATTGTTTTTTGGCGACTGTGATGACTGTACAACAATACTCAAACTTAATTTGAGAACTTCTGCTCTTCCTGGGGATTGCGGATGATGATTTGTATAACTACACTCAAACTTAATTTGAGAATTGTTATCTGAAGAATATTTCTGACGATTATTGTACAGCAATATTCAAACTTAATTTGAGAACTACGGTTTGTAGGTAGTGGATGTATGTTTGATTGTGAACTTGCGCTTAAAACTGGTGGGGGCACAGATATTCACTTTGTACAGGAGTTAGTTTATTTCTTGAGACTCGAAAGACCATGTAACAGACACTCAAACTTAATTTAAGTGCTTGCTAAGCGGGCGTAAGTAACTCGAAAAAAAGAAAGAACTTCGAATTATTGATTCTAAACTTACACTGGATTTTATTGTGCTAATATAAGAACTTAAATACAATTTTTACGCTTACATGATAAATTTCGCTATTATCGTAAGTTCACTTCATCATGTTTACCTTGCAATCATTGACCAAGATTGGGGCAATGCATGCGGAAATATTTTTGTGAAATATTTTTATTAATGATGCAAGAACATGAGTAAGTGAACTTACGTTTGATTAAATTTTGACCTGATTGGAGGAAATGTACAAAATAAGCAAAGCGACAAATTCTTTTGCATTTGAAAAATCGGAAGGTAATTGTAGTGAACGTGAACATGAACGTGAAATTGGAACGTGATTTAAGAAATTATGTTTTGTTTAGGTATGAACATGTTGAGAAATTATTTTTTTGTACTGGTAGGACAGTTGACGTATACATGACTTTCCGCAGAGCAATTCAAACATGTCACTCGAGATTTAGCGGGTCGGTGAATGTATCTCGGAGCATGAATTTGAACGCCTCGCGGTGGAACTTCAATGGCGTCTATTCGATTGGACAAAGTGTGATTCAAATACGATGTATCTGAATAGATGTCATGCACTGCTCGTCGCGGTGCGACTGCTCGCGGAGAGCCTATATCGGACCATAATTTTTCAAATCGGTTACACAGGTCCCTCAAATCTAGCACGTTATCAGTCTGATAAAAGACTAACGCCTCCTGTAAGGCAGGTTTCATGTTGCGTCGCAGTATTTCCACCAGCTCTGCTTCTGGGATCGGTATGCCCATTTTGGACACTAACGCGTGAACCGCTAATCGAAAATCACTGAAGGACTCGTTCACTCCTTGCCTCCTTAACTCAACTAGCTTCCGAATTTCGTAGTCAGTTTCCAGGCTGCGGAATTCGCGTAGGAGTGCTGAACGTAACTCTTGCCACGAGTGGGTATGCTGATTTCGCAGATATAGCCAATACCAGTTAGCCGCTTTCCCGGTAACGAGTGTATGGAACACAGCACACATTTCGGAGGCCGATAATTGTTCTTGTACTGCCAGAGATTCTACCCGAAATATGAACTCTGTCACATCCAGGCCGGATGTGCCATCAAAATTCAACTTCCAGCGGAAGACAGGACTATGAGATATGCTGTTACGGTCCCTCGCTACTGGCTATCGAGTATGAGTTGGAATATTACTCGGAGAAACAAACGAACCCGATAAAGGTGGTACACGAAACCCAGAATTACTTTGTCTCGGCAACGGAGGTACTCCCGTGACTGGACCTCTATTCAAACTTTCCAACCGATCGTTGATCGGCGGAATACTTGACCTTGCCGACATTGGGTCAGCAAACGTGTGTGGTATGTTAGTGGGAGCTGCTTGAGCCCTCTGCTCTTCGAATATTGAAAAGTCCAGGAACAACTCGGCAGGCCTAGTGTGGACTTTCCCCAAGTTAGGTCCTGGTAAGTCCACCGCAGCGCCTTCGGTGGTCAAAACTGTTTTCGGATTAGCACCTGTCAACGGGTTAGCCCCTTGACTATCTGTGCTAATCACAGGAACTGTGGGCATTGCGCCTCCAGCGCCCTCAGCCACGGACTCTGTCGTAGGCTGAGAAGCTTCGACACGGCTCAGGATATCCTCCAAGGTCTGGACATAAGCTTGCGCATTAGCCTGGACAGAGGGAGACGTGTTACGCAGCCACTGGGCTCTATAGAGTACATGGAGCACCTGCCTGGTATAACGCGTACGATCTTCGAGAGTTCAGATGGGGTCCGAACTCAGGTCACGATTCAGAGCGTCGTCTCGCCTGATAATATAGTCTAATTCGCGCGATGGATTTTTATAAGCGTGAGACTTAAAGGGTGCTCTGCCGGATTCCAACTTCTCGGCCTTGTACACCTCTGTGAGCTTACGGCGAGCGTTAGCGTCAGAAGATCTAAGGTTGCGTACCGCGAAATCGACCTAAAGCTCATCCGGTGATAAGAAGGAGAAGTCCATCTTGGTCTGAATTTCCCGACAAATAAAACCACGAGAAAAAAAAATACCCGCGAGTTAATGCTCTGGTGTTAATACCAACAGACAATTCACCCGAGAATTATACTGAATATTTTAATAAAAGGACGCGTCTATAGTAATGCCAAGAGTAGTTCAACTAAAGATTGCACCCAATACAACAGGAAACAATGATGTGACTACTCACGATAATTCAACTGAAAATTCCGCCAAGAATGGTAAACAAAAAAAAACCCAAAGTGCGTTAAACGACTAACGATGATACTGCGACCGGAAATTGTGCCAGATATCTATGTATATCTAAGAAATCGCAATACCTTTATCATAAGGCCAAAGATGATGCCCAGAAAAATTGTGCCAAATGTATAAATAAAAGGAAAAAAAATGCATTTGTACTAATGTCGCGATAATTCAGACGAAAATTGGGCAAAATAAAACTAATAATAAAAAACGTGGCTATACTAATGAAAGAGAATATTCACCTGAAAACTGTGCCAAGTAAGGGTGTAAAAAAATGTATAAATGTGTTTATGCTAATGCTGAAGATAATTCAGCCGAAAAAAAATCGTGCTATATATATATATATATATAAAAAAACGTTTGTTATAATGACGATGAGAATTTCTATGGAACCGTGCCGAAATGTTTAAAAGAAACACTACTCTGATTTGAGATTATACGTTCCGCGTGTCTTACACGAGCAATCGATTTATACTATGCGTATTACTAGCGCTCTTCATTTAAGAAAGGGGTGTCGGTATGACGGATCAACGCGGAAGGACAGTCTCCCACACACCACAACAACAGAGAAAAAAATCCTATTTTCCAACCCAGCTGGACAAATAAAACCAAACTCTCTGTCTCTGTCACTTCGCCGGCGAACATTGTTCAACTATGCGCTTTAGTCAGTCCATACTAGCAATTGTAGAAAACTAAAATTGTGGAACCGGAGCCTGAAGAGCTGCCGTCTCATGTTAAGATGATCAGGACGAACACTACTTTACCAAGGATAAAATCGGAAGCGATGGACATCGTTCATCAACTTGGCAAGAGACTGCAGTCAACAGATAAAGGAAAGGTGAGAGGTCGGTGATCAAGTGGCTGCTGGTACTCGAGTAAGAAGCCGTAGCGGTGATTTAAATAAGGAGATAAATCTGAACGGGACAACCCAACCAAAACTAAATATCTGTGCGAGACAACCCAACTAAAACTAAATATCCGAACGGGGCAACCCAACTAAAACTAAAAACGAGAGATAACACGGGCTTCTTCTCGGAACCAGCAGAAGGGAACGGACATAAGATCCATAACAGTATGCATCGCATACAACGTTCATCAACCACTAATCGACTTAGCCTCCCATCACTAGAAGTTAGCGAAGGTTAATGGGGAATGATGTTGAGATGAAAGGCGAATGTGAGTTGCCAGTAACTCAGTGGCGGCCAGCACTCAGGAGAGAAGCAGTAGCTGATTGTGTATATTAGTATCATCAAGATAATTAACAGGCAGAAGAAAAAACATGAATGCTTATATATGCCAAAGGTGACAATGCAAACCTCAGAGCAGCTTTTCTTCTTTAAAAAAAACCCAAAACTAAAATGGCTCACAGCCCGAAACACCATAGAAATTTAATAATATACTAGCTTCTCCCTGGAACCAGCAGATGTAAGTGGAATTAATTTCAAAAGCGTACGCATCGCATACAACGCTAACTGACCACTGCAAACTGAACAACTCACACTTCCATCAAGGAGCCTCCAGAGGGATTACTGAATTTAATAATAAGGGAAGAAGGGTTTGAACGAAACAAAAATCTGGTGCGAAGTTGCACACTAAAACGGGTAAGCTGACAACAATGCCCAGACAAGGACAGAATCAAAAGAAGAACATCGTTCAACAACTTGCCAGGTTTTGGTCAGCTGACCAGCTCGTCATGCAAGTAAAACTGACAAGTTGTCGTCATCTCGGTTTCCACGAGCCGAAGCTTGGCTTCAAAAGTGGTACGCCTCGCGCACAAGACTCGCTTGTTGCCGAGGAGATGAGCACTTAAACCAGGAAACTGTGAAATTTAAGCTAGAAATTGCCTTAGACTTGAACGAAGGCAGTTTACGATCGCACATACAGCCAGAACCATGGTCGAGTGACCCAGCCGCGAAACAAAGGTTGGGCCTAACGAAAGCAAAAAGGAGCTATCATGGAAGTAACGCACTCCACAGAAGCAAGAAGAGCTCTGCATAGACCCAGAACCTTGTATCCGCAATGCAAATCACTTACGTCAGCTTAAAACATACTTAGGTCTTACAAATCAAAGAAAAGTTCTAATAGTGATAATAACACACAAAAAATTGAGAAAATAACATTGAAATATCAATTGCATTCTAGTCAAGAGAAGCGTGACTAAATGCGAAAAAAACAAAGTTTGGGCGCCATTTGTAACGACAAATGGGCGACCACAAAAAAAATCATTAAAAATAGTAATTGCACTTTAGTCAAGAGAAGCTTGACTAAAGGCTGAAAAAAAAACCTAAGTTTGGGCGCCATTTGTAACGG
Source organism: Dioctria linearis (assembly GCA_963930735.1). Classification (NCBI taxonomy): domain Eukaryota; kingdom Metazoa; phylum Arthropoda; class Insecta; order Diptera; family Asilidae; genus Dioctria; species Dioctria linearis. The sequence continues at coordinate 61,312 of CAWVNZ010001684.1, read as the reverse complement.
AGAGCTTGTCAGCCGACAGATCTACCTACATTCACTTGTACCTGAATGCAGATACATACTGCATCCGACACCTCTTTGTAACAAAATCATCGCGGGATTAGGGTGGGTGGCTGCACAGCAAATATGCCGCTAGCGATCAGCCGGCTTGGGGTGGTTCTTGCCACCCACATCCTTTGATGCTTGATAAGCTGTGCAAAATCGTCAACATAACTGATCAGACAGACGGACGGACAGAAAAAAAAATCTAATGCAGGCTTCCTTCTCATGGTGGAAGCTGAAAGCCTAAAAAGAAGAAAATTGATTTTATTTACATGCTGCAAAAAGAAGGGGAATAGAAGACCTCAGCAACGCCGAACAAGTGTTAATTCACCCGGAGTGTTTACAACGCTGTAAAATGAGCGATTGAGAGAGAGTGAGAGAGCTGAGAGGGGTCTCCGATGTTGTTGAGACCCCGACTTTGGGTAATAATGGGCCCGATCGCCCCCATCCATTCTGGCTAAGCCTCCAATGCCGTATCAAAATGCTCAGCCCCATGGGTACGTGTTTTACATCTATTGCCGTGTGTGTGTGGAAACGACTTCCCTCCTGTCCGCGACCATCCCCTTTTGTGGAACTACTCACTCCATCGCGCTGAATCAGTTACCAACCTGTACATAAAATAAGAAAGCAACTTGGAGAAGGGCGGCCAAAGGTGACCCAACTAAATCACGCAAAAGAAGAAGAAACTCAAAATTTCATCAAGTCCAAATCAAAGTAATTTATTTATTGCAGTTGTTCAAGCATATGAATCACTTACGAGGGAGGAAACCCGATCACAAAAAGACCAACATGGTACATATACAAAAAGAAAAACTAAAGGAAACAAAGTCTCCGGTTAAGATTAATCTAGATCTGAGTCCTTATGACCAGCCCTAATAAGCGCTTTCCTATTATGTGACTGATCGAACCCTGTGATCGACGCCTAAACTTAGATGTACACTAATTGATTTTAGCACTGTAAAATTAGGAGCAAAAGAACACAAAGCAAATAAGAATTCTTAGAGAAAATTTGAACTAACCTTGTGGTACACTATGGACTTACATGACTTACATAACACCTGATTAAATAATATTCGGGGTTTCCTCCTGTACCAAAAGGGTTGGACACTGTTTTTTTCCAAGTATCCACTAGCTGCTTCAGAACTACGTTGAAGTCTGAGTTTACCTTCTCGCTTCCCTGCTCTTTCGGATATGTAAGAGCAAAATGTCTAGCCGTATCTCCTGCCACGGGGGTACTCCCTTGCCAGTATAAATCCAACTTGCCGTCACGCAGGAAAATTTTTCAAAATGATCTTTGTTACGTGCAAGGAAACTTTTCCCCAAATTTTCTCTCAGGTTCGCCACTACTATGGTATATAAGACTCACCGACGCACAGGTAAATATTCTAATTAATACAAATTACGACTGCACAGAATGAATCAACCAAAATTTTCCTTTCAGTTCACTAATAAGAAGAACTACATAAAAAAAAATCACTGTCACAGTTAAATATTCTAATTAATACAATTTACGACTGCGCAACATTACTTCTAAAATTTCCTTTCAGTTCACTATTAGCAAGGTCTATATGAAAAAAATCACTGGCGCACAGGTAAATAATTCAATTAATAAAACTTCTTGAAGGCGCAACCTTAATAACAACATTTTTTTTCAGTTCATTGTAAGAAAGATCTATATAAAAAAAATCACTGGCGCACAGGTAAATAATCCAATTAATAAAATTTCGACCAGAATGAATAAACTACAATTTTTCTTTCAGTTCACAAAATTTCCCTTCAATTCACAAAATTTTCTTTCAAAGGAAATCTGAAATTTTCCACTGCAGATTAGTCACGAACCGATGGACAATGCGCGGACACCAGAAGTTCCCGCGAAAGAAAAAAATAAGAACTAAGAAAAAAACCACGAAAAGAGAAAATCCCCAAGAAAGGAAAGCGAAAAAAACTCTAAGACTGATTTTAAATCGCGACTCAATTTTTCTGCGACCGTTCTTGTTCAAAACCAAAAAGCAACTTCTCGACTACACGCAGTCTCCCAACAATGCCAACGTTCTTCAATCAGCCACCGGCAAGCGAGCGCCTTTTTTCTTCCCAAAATTTTTTTGTTCTTCTTTCAAGCCTGCTGCAACACATTGCATGATGGCATCACGCGATCTGTTACTGCTAGGCGACTAGCGGTAAGTTTTAAACGAAAAATTGTATTTTGTGCTCACTTGCACATTTTATAATTTTTCGACTGAAAAATATTCTGTTGTTGTTGTTGTTTCTTTTAGATCTGGAATTTTATGCGTGTATGTATAAATATGTCTTTATCTTTTCAGAATTTTTTTTAATACGAAGAAGTAGCATAGGGCTACTTCTTGTAAATATGTAGATTTTATCTTTTATTCTTCCGGGAATTTTGGTACAATGGAGAAGTAGCATAGGGCTACTTCTTGAAAATATACAAACTCCATCTTTTCAGGAATTTTGTAATATGTAGAAGTAGCATAGGGCTACTTGTTGAAAATATATAAATTTTAAATTTTCATGAATTTTCTCATATGGAGAAGTAGCATAGGGCTACTTCTCGGAAATAGCTAAATTTTATTAAATTATATAATCTGGGAAATCATGGGGTTCTCTCTACAGACGTAGAGAAGCCAAGCAAAAGTAGCGTAAGGGGATATACGCTACATTCTCCAATGGAACGTCTGTGGCTACTACAACAACCTAGGTAGCCTTCAGCTCCTGGCTGGCGATTTCTCTTCTTCTATCCTGGCTATCCAGGAAATGCACCTCCTAAACAGAGCACCCCCTGCACGTCTCTCCAAATTTACACCCTTCCTGACAAACCACCGCACCTCAAGTAAGATTGTAACACCCTCAAGCCCTAGGTTTAAACATCATCATTAAATTGAAATTGAAGTAAAATACTCTTAAGCTTTTGGAAATCCCACTGAACTAAGTATATTATTGAAATATAGCTAGTTAAGTCAAACAGATTATTCATAGCCTAATTAAAAAAAAAAAACTCCTTATTTAACCAAAATGAATTACTTTATTTAAAAGGAAAATTGTTAATTTATAGGACCTCTAGCCTAAGGAAGGCTTTATTTAAGTCTTCACAAAGGAAATTACGTATTCTGGTATTTATAAATTCACGCTACGCTTGAATTAAACATAAAATAGTAACTACAATTTAAACCACAATAAATGCAAAGTCAAAATCGAAATATTAGATTCTTGAAATCATAACTTAATGTACTCTCATACGCATTATATAACCTAATACTTGAACTACTAGGGCTATAGGATTATATTATAACGTGGGATAGATTTAATAAATAATAAAAATGAACTGTACTGTAACGAAGAGCTTGTCAGCCGACAGATCTACCTACATTCACTTGTACCTGAATGTAGATACATACTGTATCCGACACCCTTTTGCTACAAAATCATCGCGGGATTAGCGTGGGTGGCTGCACAGCAAATATGCCGCTAGCGATCAGCCGGCTTGGGGTGGTTCTTGCCACCCAAATCCCTTGATGCTTGTTAAGCTGTGCAAAATCGTCAACATAACTGATCAGACAGACGGACGGACAGTAAAAAAAAGATCTAATGCAGGCTTCCTTCTCATGGTGGAACCTGAAAGCCTAAAAAGAAGAAAATTCATTTTATTTATATGCTACAAAAAGAAGGAGAATAGAAGACCTCAGCAACGCCGAACAAATGCTAATTCACCCGGAGAGCTTACAACGCTGGCAAATGGACGATTGAGAGAGATTGAGAGAGCTGAGAGCGGCCTCTGATGTTGTTGAGACCCCGGCTTTTATGTAATGTTGGGCCCAATCGGCCCCATCCAACCTGGCTAAGCCTCCAAAGCCGTATCGAAATGCTCAGCCCCATCTGTACGTGTTTTACTTCTATTGCCGTGTGTGTGCGGAAACGACCTCCCTCCTGTCCGCGACCATCCCCTTTATGGAATTGCTCACTCCATCGCGCTGAATCCGTTACTAACCTGTAAACAAAAGAAGAAAGCAACTTGGAGAAGGGCGGCCAAAGGTGACCAAACTAAATCACCCAAAAGAAGAAGGAAGGCGTATCAAGGAACTCAAAATTTCATCAAGTCCAAATCAAGGTAGTTTATTTATTGAGGATTTTCAAGCATATGAATCGCTTATGATGGAAGAAACCCGATCACAAAAAGACTAACATGGTATATATACAAAAAAAAACTAAAGGAAACAAAGTCTCCGGTTAATATTAATCTAGACCTGTAACCTTACGACTAGCCCTAATAAGCGCTTTCCTTTTAGGCGACTTATCGAACCCTGTGATCGACGCCCAACCCTAGATGTACACTAAATGAATTTAACACTGTAAAATTAGGAACAAAAGAACACAAAGCAAATAATAATACTTAGAGAAAATTTGAACTAACCTTGTAGTCCGCTATGGAATTACATAACACCTGATTTAATCATTTGCGGGGTTTGCTCCTTTACCAAAAGGGTTGGACACTGGTTTTCCAACTATCTGCTAGCCTCTTCAGGACTACGTTCAAGTCTGAGCAAGAGCGAAATGTTTTGCCGTAACTTCTGCCAGAGGGATACTTCCTCGCCGTTATAAATCCAACTTGCCGTCACGCAGGAAAAATTTTCAAAATGATCTTTATTACGTGCAAGGAAACTTTTACCCAAATTTTCTCTCAGGTTCGCCACTACTATGGTATATAAGACTCACCGACGCACAAGTAAGTATTTCAAATAATGCAAATTATGTGTGCACAGAATGGTTAAACCAAAATTTGCTCTACAGTTTACCGATATGATGATAAATGAAAATCACTGTCGCAGGTAAATATTCTAATTAATACAAATTAAGTTCATTAATGAAAAGATCTACATAAAAAAAAATCGCAGCACAGCACAGGTAAATACTTCAAATACTAAAACTTATAAATGCGCAGCATTAATAGGAAAATTTCTTTCAGTTCACTATTAGAAAGATCTATATGAATAAAATCTAAATGAAAATCACTGGCGCACAGGTAAATAATTGAATTAATAAAATTTCTTGAATGCGCAACTTAATAATAACATTTTCTTTCAGTTCACTATTAGAAAGATTCATATGAAAAAATATAAATGAAAATCACTGGCGCACAGGTAAATAATTCAATGAATAAAATTTCTTGAATGCGCAACCTTAATAACAACATTTTCTTTCAGTACACTAATAGAAAGATCTATGTGAAAAAAACACTGGCACACAAGTAAATAATCTTATTAATACAATTTACGACTGCGCAACATTAATTCTAAAATTTCCTTTCAGTTCACTATTAGAAAGATCTATATTAAAAAAATCACTGGCGCCCAAGTTTGGTTTTTTTTCTTCGCATTTAGTCAAGCTTCTCTTGACTAGAATGCAATTGCTATTTCAATGTTATTTTCTCAATTTTTTTTTTGTGTTATTATCACTATTAGAACTTTTCTTTGTTTTGTAAGACCTCAGTATGTTTTAAGCTGATGCAAGTGATTTGCCTGGCGGATACAAGTTGTTGGGACTACGCAGAGCTCTTCTTGCTTCTGTGGGGTGCGTTACTTTCACGATAGCTCCTCTTTGGCTCTCGTTAGGCCCGACCTTTGTATCGCGGCTGGGTCACTCGACCATGGTTCTGGCTGTATGTGCGATCGTAAACTGCCTTCGGTCAAGTCTAAGTCAATTTCTACCTTAAATTTAACAGTTTCCTGGTTTAAGTGCTCATCTGCTCGGCAACAAGCGAGTCTTGTGCGCGAGGAGTACCACTTTTGAAGTCAAGCTTCGGCTCGTGGACGCCGAGATGCCGACTACTTGTCAGTTTTACTTGCATGACGAGCTGGTCAGCTGAATAAAACCTGGCAAGTTGTTGAACGATGTTCTTCTTTTGATTCTGTCCTTGTCTGGGCATTGGTGTCAGCTTACCGGTTTTAGTGTGCAACTTCGCACCAGATTTTTTTTCGGTCCCTTATTATTAAATTCAGTAATCCCTCTGGAGGCTCCTTGATGGAAGTGTGAGTTGTTCAATTTGCAGTGGTCAATTAGCGTTGTAAGCGATGCGTACGCTTTTGAAATTAATTCCACTTACATCTGCTGGTTCCAGGGAGAAGCTAGTATATTATTAAATTTCTATGGTGTTTCGGGCTGTGAACCATTTTAGTGTTGGGTTTTTTTTTTAAAGAAGAAAAAGCTGCTTCGCGGTTTGCATTGTCACCTTTGGCATATATAAGCATTCATGTTTTTTTCTTCTGTCTGTTAATTATTTTGATGATACTAATATATACAATCAGCTACTGCTTCTCTCCTGAGTGCTGGCAGCCACTGAGTTACTGGCAACTCACATTCGCCTTTCATATCAACATCATTCCCCATTAACCTTCCCTAACTTCTAGTGATGGGAGGCTAAGTCGATTAGTGGTTGATTAACGTTGTATGCGATGCATACTGTTATGGATCTTATTTCCGTTCACTTCTGCTGGTTCCGAGAAGAATCCCGTATTATCTCTCGTTTTTAGTGTTAGTAGTTCAGATATTTAGTTTTAGTTGGGTTGTCTCGCACAGATATTTAGTTTTGGTTGGGTTGTCCCGTTCAGATTTATCTCCTTATATAAATCACCGCTACGGCTTCTTACTCGAGCACCAGCAGCCACTTGATTACCGACCTCTCACCTTTCCTTGATCTGTTGACTGCAGTCTCTTGCCAAGTTGATGAACGATGTTCATCCCTCCCGATTTTATCCCTGGTAAAGTAGTGTTCGTTCTGATCATCCCAACATGGGACGGCAGCTCTTCAGGCTCCGGTTCCACAATTTTAGTTTTCTACAATTGCTAGTATGGACTGACTAAAGTGCATAGTTGAACAATGTTCGCCGGCGAAGTGACAGAAAGAGAGAGTTTTGCTTTTTTTTCGTCCAGCTGGGCTGGAAAATAGGATATTTTTCTTTCTGTTGTTGTGGTGTGTGGGAGGCTGTCCTTCCGCGTTGATTCGTTATACCGACACCCCCTTTCTTAAATGAAGAACGTTAGTAATACGCATAGTATAAATTGATTGCGCGTGTAAGACACGCAGAACGTATAATCTCAAATCAGAGTAGTGTTTCTTTTAATCGTATCGGCACGATTCCGTAGGAATCCTCATCGTCATTATGATAAACGTTTTTTTATATATATATATATCTAGATTTTTTTTCGGCTAAATTATCTTCAGCATTAGCATAAACACATTTATACATTCTTTTTTTACCCTTACTTGGCACAGTTTTCAGGTGAATATTCTATTTCATTAGTACAGACACGTTTTTTATTACTAGTTTTATTTTGGCATAAGTTCGTCTGAACTAGCGCGACATTAGTGTAGACGCAAAAATTTTTTTTTGTAGGTTAGGCTTACTTGGCACAGTTTCCAGCTGATTTAGCTGCAGCACTAGCATAAACGCATTTATTTATTTTTCTTCCTCTTATTTTGTTTAATTTTTCTTTTATTTACACATTTGCCACAATTTTTCTGGGCATCCTTGTTGGCCTTATGATAAAGGTTTTGCGGGTTTTTTTTATATATATACAAACATATCTGGCACAATTTCCGGCTGCAGTATCTTCGAGATGCGTGTAACGCACTTGGGCTGTTTGTTGATTATACTTGGCGGAATTTTCGGGAATAGTCACATCATTGCTTCCCTATCGTATCTGGTAAAGTCTTCAGTTGAACTATTCTCGGCACTACCACAGACGCGTCCTTTTTTTCTAATTACTCAGTATAATTCTCGGTAGAACTATTCTTTTGATATTAACGCCAGAGCATTTCTTCGCGGGGGTTTTTTTTTATTAATTTTGTTTGTCGGGAGATTCAGACCAAGATGGACATCTCCTTCTTATCACCGGATGAGCGTGAGGTCGAATTCGCTGTACGCAACCTTAGATCTGCTGGTGTACGAGGCCGAGAAGTTGGAATCCGGCAGAGCACCCCTTAAGTCTCACGCTTATAAAAATCCATCGACGGTATGAATCGTGACCTGAGTTCGGATCCCATAGGAACTTTCGAAGATCGTACGCGTTGTACCAGTCAGGTGCTCCATGTTCTCTATAGAGCCCAGCGGCTGCGTAATACGTCTCCCTCTATCCAGGCAGATGCGCAAGCTTATGTCCAGACCTTGGAGGATATCCTGAGGCGTGTCGAAGCTTCTCAGCCTACGACGGAGTCCGTGGCTGAGGGCGCTGGAGGCGCAATGCCCACAGTTCCTGTGATTAGCACAGATAGTCAAGGGGCTAACCCGTTGACAGGTGCTAAGCCGAAAACAGTTTTGACCAACGAAGGCGCTGCGGTGGACTTACCAGGACCTAACTTGGGGACCGTCCAAACTAAGCCTGCCGAGTCGTACCTGGACTTTTCAATATTCGAAGAGCAGAGGACTCCAGCAGCTCCCACTGACATACCACACACGTTTGCTGACCCAATGTCGGCAAGGTCACGTATTTCGTCGATTCACGATCGGTTGGAAAGTTTGAATAGAGGTCCAGTCACGAGAGTACCTCCGTTGCCGAGACAAAATAATATTGAGTCTCGTGTACCAGACATTATCGGGTTCGTTTGTTTCTCCGCTTAACATTCCAACTCATACTCGACAGCCAGCAGCGAGGGACCCTAACAGCATATCTCATAGTCCTGTCTTCCGTTGGAAGTTGAATTTTGATGGCACATCCGGCCTGGATGTGACAGAGTTCATATTTCGGGTAGAAGCTCTGGTAGTACTAGAACAGGTATCTGCGTCCGAATTGTGTGCTGTGTTCCATACACTGTTTACCGGGAAAGCGGCTAACTGGTATTGGCTATATCTGCGAAATCAGCATACCCACTCGTGGCAAGAGTTACGTTCAGCACTCCTACGCGAATTCCGCAGCCTGGAAACTGACTACGAAAGTTGCAAGCTAGTTGAGTTAAGGAGGCAAGGAGTGAACGAGTCCTTCAGTGATTTACGATTAGCGGCTCACGCGTTAGTGTCCAAAATGAGTATACCGATCCCAGAAGCAGAGCTGGTGGAAATACTGCTACGCAACATGAAACCTGCCTTACAGGAGTTAGTCCTTTATAGGAATGATAACGTGCTAGATTTGAGGGACCTGTGTAACCGATTTGAAAAATTATGGTCCGATATAGGCTCTCCGCGAGCAGTCGCACCGCGACGAGCAGTGCATGACATCTATTCAGATACATCGTATTTGAATCACACTTTGTCCAATCGAATAGACGCCATTGAAGTTCCACCGCGAGGCGTTCAAATTAATGCTCCGAGAGACATTCACCGACCCGCTACATCTCGAGTGGTATGTTTGAATTGCTCGGCGGAAGGTCATGTATACGTCAACTGTCCACTAGGGCCACAGAGGGTCTTCTGCTATGGATGCGGTGCAGTGGGGGTAATTAAAACGAAATGTAGCGCTTGCTTGTCGGGAAACCAAGGCAGGGGTCAAAATTTTGCAGGTGGTCAGCGCCGTTTGACTCCAAGCCAAACCTTCAGGCGCACGACAGAAAAAGCTGCAACCAACACCGAGCCCGACCGCTACCGTTAATTCCACGACGTAGAGCTGTCAGCGATGCTGCAGCGCTCCCAAAACATAAAACTCGCGAACCCAGATTGAATTCTAAACCTGTTAGCAGTCTTAAAATAAACATGTCTAACTCTTCCACACAGACAGAGAATCCCAGCACGCAAAGCACGCCAAATTTTACCACCTACTCCGAACCCTGTCCCTCAGAAAGATGTAGCTGCACCTTCTCGGATGAAAGCTCGTCAATCTCCACCTCGGTTATAGAGGATGCATCGTTTTGTGTCAGCGAATTCCCATCGGCTTCGGGGTCCATTTCCTCCTGGAAATACCTCAGCCTGCGCAGAGTCATAAAGTCTGCGATTACCGAAACAGTAGTATCTGATAAAGAAGATCCTTGGGATCCTCGTCCCTACGCCGATGTCTATTGGTTTATTGGATAGCGGTACAAATGTGAGCCTGCTCGGGGCTGGAACAGAGAGTTTGATGAGATGGGGATTTCGTTCCACTCGATGCCGTCTTCAGTTTCGACCGCTGATAGGCGGCAGCAAAAGGTCCTGGGGCACATACGGGCCCTCGTAAAATATGGGGAGAAGACGCGTATGATGAGACTGCACATAGTTCCCTCTCTTCAGCGACACCTGTACCTGGGAATCGATTTTTGGAAAGCATTCGGCTTAAGACCTGTCATGGTAAGTGAGCTTCACTCCTTGCCAAAAGCCTCACCTTCTTGTTCGCAACAGCACGACCTTTCAGAATACGACCCGCAACGTTTGCAGGAGGTGATCACCTCCTTTCCATCATTCAGTCAGCAAGGCTTGGGTCTCACCACGTTGGTAGAGCATGAGATAGACATTGTTCTGCCGAAACCCATTAAACAGCGTTTCTATTCAGTGTCTCTGGCAATGCAGAAATCCTTATACGATGAGCTCGACCGAATGCTGTCGCTAGGAGTCATTGAGGAGAGCCAAAGTTCATGGTCGTCACCAGTCACTTTAGTTAAGAAGGCTAACGGTAAAGTGCGCCTCTGTCTGGACGCCCGAAAATAAAACTCCGTAACAGTCCCAGATACCTTTCTGTTACCTTTTATAGATGGACTCCTCAGTAGATTCCAGAAGACAAAGTTCATCTCTGCAATAGATTTAAAGGATGCGTTCTGGCAGATCCCTCTCGCTGTGGGATCAAGAGACAAAACGGCTTTCGCAGTGCCGGGAAGACCCCTATACCAGTTCAAGGTGCTTCCGTTTGGACTATGCCACGCTCCGCAGACAATGTGCAAGCTGATGTGCAAGGTCATCCCTCACCAACTGCATGACCGAGTGTCGGTGTATCTTGACGACTTACTCATTACTCCACCTTGATCGTCAGGCCGGCAGCGCGAAGGAACGGCGCGAATTCCGCCAGAAGCCTTAGGTTTTCGTCAAATGATCATTTTGTTATTTTGGTTTTAATCTTATCTGTTACTCTCTTTTACTCATCATACTTTTGTTGATTTGTTCTATTTTAGTTTTGTTTTTCTTATGTTATGTTATCTTATTTCATTCTTGTTTATCTTATATTTTGCATAACATCAACCTTAATTTAAATCCTATAACGTTATTACTCGTTATTATTACTACAATCTAGATAGATTCTACTGCAATGAGTTTGTTCGTTGCATTTTTGTTATTTTTCTAAGCCTTGTATTCACTCGACTTATTACCAATATCTATTGTATACTCGATGTACCTAACGTTGTAACGTAGCGTAAGCTGAGGTTCTTTAATAAATGCTTTTCTATTCTATTCTATTCTATTCTATACGATGTATCTGAATAGATTTCATGCACTGCTCGCCGCGGTGCGACTGCTCGCGGAGAGCCTATATCGGACCATAATTTTTCAAATCGGTTACACAGGTCCCTCAAATCTAGCACGTTATCAGTCTGATAAAAGACTAACGCCTAGTGTAAGGCAGGTTTCATGTTGCGTCGCAGTATTTCCACCAGCTCTGCTTCTGGGATCGGTATACTCATTTTGGACACTAACGCGTGAACCGCTAATCGTAAATCACTGAAGGACTCGTTCACTCCTTGCCTCCTTAACTCAACTAGCTTGCAACTTTCGTAGTCAGTTTCCAGGCTGCGGACTTTCCCGTAGGAGTGCTGAACGTAACTCTTGCCACGAGTGCGTATGCTGATTTCGCAGATATAGCCAATACCAGTTAGCCGCTTTCCCCGGTAACGAGTGTATGGAACCCAGCACACAATTCGAAGGCGGAAACTTGTTCTAGTACTGCCAGAAATTCTACCCGAAATATGAACTCTGTCACATCCAGGCCGGATGTGCCATCAAAACTCAACTTCCAGCGTAATACAGGACTGTGAAAAACGCTGTTACGGTCCCTCGCTGCTGGCTGTCGAGTATGAGTTGGAATGTTAAGCGGAGAAACAAACGAACCCGATAAAGGTGGTACATGAGACCCAGTATTACTTTGTCTCGACAACGCAGGTACTCCCGTGACTGGACCTCTATTCAAACTTTCCAACCGATCGTTAATCGACGGAATACGTGACCTTGCCGAAACTGGGTCAGCAAACGTGTGTGATATGTCAGTGGGAGCTGTTCGAGCCCTCTGCTCTTCGAATATTGAAAAGTCCAGGTACGACTCGGCAGGCTTAGTGTGGACGTTCCCCAGTTAGGTCCTGGTAAGTCCACCGCAGCGCCTTCGGTGGTCAAAACTGTTTTCAGCTTAGCACCTGTCAACGGGTTAGCCCCTTGACTATCTGTGCTAACCGGAACTGTGCTCGTTGCGCCAACAGCGCCCTGAGCCACGGACTCAGTCGTAGACTGAGAAGCTTCGACACGGCTCAGGATATTCTCCAAGGTCTGGACATAGAGCACATATAGCACCTGACTGGTATAACGCGTACGATCTTCGACAGTTCAGATGGAGTCCGAACTCAGGTCACGATTCAGAGCGTCGACTCGACTGATAATATAGTATAATTCGCGCGATGGACTTTTATATGCGTGAGACTTAAAGGGTGCTCTGCCGGATTCCAACTTCTCGGCCTCGTACACCTCTGTGAGCTTACGGCGAGCGTTAGCGTCAGCAGATCTAAGGTTTCGTACAGCGAATTTGGCCTCAAGCTCATCCGGTGAAAAGAAGGAGAAGTCTATCTTGGTCTGAATCTCCCAACAAATAAAATTAATAAAAAAAACCCCGCGAGGAAATGCTCTGGTGTTAATATCAAAAGTTCCCCCGAGAATTATACTGAATAATTAGAAAAAAAGGACGCGTCTGTGGTAGTGCCGAGAATAGTTCAACTGAAGACTTTACCAGATACGATAGGGAAGCAATGATGTGACTATTCCCGAAATTCCGCCAAGTATAATCAACAAACAGCCCAAGTGCGTTTAACGAATCTCGAAGATACTGTAGCCGGAAATTGTGCCAGATATGTATGTATATATATAAAAAAAACCCACAATACCTTTATCATAAGGCCAAAAAGGATGCCCAGAAAAATTGTGCCAAATGTGTAAATAAAAGACAAATTAAACAAAATAAGAGGAAAAAAATAAATAAATGCGTTTTTGCTAGTGCTGCAGCTAAATCAGCTGGAAACTGTGCCAAGTAAGCCTAACCTACAAAAAAAAATTTTTTGCGTCTACACTAATGTCGCGCTAGTTCAGACGAACTTATGCCAAAATAAAACTAATAATAAAAAACGTGTCTGTACTAATGAAATAGAATATTCACCTGAAAACTGTGCCAAGTAAGGGTAAAAAAAGAATGTATAAATGTGTTTATGCTAATGCTGAAGATAATTCAGCCGAAAAAAAAATCTAGATATATATATATATATATATATATATATATATATATAAACGTTTATCATAAAGACGATGAGGATTCCTACGGAATCGTGCCGATACGATTAAAAGAAACACTACTCTGATTTGATATTATATGTTCTGCGTGTCTTACACGAGCAATCAATTTATACTATGCGTATTACTAACGTTCTTCATTTAAGAAAGGGGCTGTCGGTATAACGGATCAACGCGGAAGGACAGCCTCCCACACACCACAACAATAGAAAAAAAATCCTATTTTCCAGCCCAGCTGGACAAAAAAAAACTCTCTCTCTCTCACTTCGCCGGCGAACATTATCCAAATATGCACTTTAGTCAGTCCATACTAGCAATTCTAGAAAACTAAAATTGTGGAACCGGAGCCTGAAGAGCTGCCGTCCCATGTTGGGATGATCAGAACGAACACTACTTTACCAGGGATAAAATCGTGAGGGATGAACATCGTTCATCAACTTGGCAAGAGACTGAAGTCAACAGATCCAGGAAAGGTGAGAGGTCGGTGATCAAGCGGCTGCTGGTACTCGAGTAAGAAGCCGTAGCGGTGATTTATATAAGGAGATAAATCTGAACGGGACAACCCAACCAAAACTAAATATCTGTGCGAGACAACCCAACTAAAACTAAATATCTGAACTACTAACACTAAAAACGAGAGATAATACGGGATTCTTCTCGGAACCAGCAGAAGTGAACGGAAATAAGATCCATAACAGTATGCATCGCATACAACATTAATCAACCACTAATCGACTTAGCCTCCCATCACTAGAAGTTAGGGAAGGTTAATGGGGAATGATGTTGATATGAAAGGCGAATGTGAGTTGCCAGTAACTCAGTGGCTGCCAGCACTCAGGAGAGAAGCAGTAGCTGATTGTATATATTAGTATCATCAAAATAATTAACAGACAGAAGAAAAAAACATGAATGCTTATATATGCCAAAGGTGACAATGCAAACCGCCAAGCAGCTTTTTCTTCTTTAAAAAAAAAACCCAACACTAAAATGGTTCACAGCCCGAAACACCATAGAAATTTAATAATATACTAGCTTCTCCCTGGAACCAGCAGATGTAAGTGGAATTAATTTCAAAAGCGTACGCATCGCTTACAACGCTAATTGACCACTGCAAATTGAACAACTCACACTTCCATCAAGGAGCCTCCAGAGGGATTACTGAATTTAATAATAAGGGACCGAAAAAAAATCTGGTGCGAAGTTGCACACTAAAACCGGTAAGCTGACACCAATGCCCAGACAAGGACAGAATTAAAAGAAGAACATCGTTCAACAACTTGCCAGGTTTTGGTCAGCTGACCAGCTCGTCATGCAAGTAAAACTGACAAGTAGTCGGCATCTCGGCGTCCACGAGCCGAAGCTTGACTTCAAAAGAGGTACTCCTCGCGCACAAGACTCGCTTGTTGCCGAGCAGATGAGCACTTAAACCAGGAAACTGTTAAATTTAAGGTAGAAATTGACTTATAATTGACCGAAGGCAGTTTACGAGCGCACATACAGCCAGAACCATGGTCGAGTGACCCAGCCGCGATACAAAGGTCAGGCCTAACGAGAGCCAAAAAGAAGCTATCATAGTAACGCACTCCACAGAAGCAAGAAGAGCTCTGCGTAGACCCAGCACCTTGTATCCGGCAGGCAAATCACTTGCGTCAGCTTAAAACATTCTGAGGTCTTACAAAACAAAGAAAAGTTCTAATACTGATAATAACACAAAAAAAAATTGAGAAAATAACATTGAAATAGATAGAAATTGCATTCTAGTCAAGAGAAGCTTGACTAAATGCGAAGAAAAAAAAACTCGGTAGCCTTAAGAAGGCATCCGGCAAGCTTCACTTGTGAACTACAGGTTATCGCAAACCCTCCTACTACTTCCTCAGCGGTGGGTGATAAACCTATTTCACTTTGTTACTAACCCCTTTTGGGTTAGCCTTCACCTGAAGGATTTTATTTTTCTGTCTTTCTTCAGTTTTCTTCCAATTAAAAGGTCTCCGAGCGGTGGTTGGTATGGCTGAAACCTCAGTGGAGTGGAGTTTTTTTTATATATTGTGTACTGTTTCTAAACTAACAAGTTAAGATGGTCGCAGTCTTTGTTACTAACCCCTTCTGGGTTAGCCTGCATCTGAAGGATTTTTCTTTCCTTAGAGTTTGAACCCGCTTGCTGCATTCCGCGGGATTTCCGTCATCCTGAGGTAGTTGATAGATGAATTCTATCTGTTACGAAGCGATTTCCTGTCTTGGGATGGGGGGGAATTTCCGGGGTATTGCGACTGGATTCAACAGACCACAGAACGATAAGTAACGGCATTTCACCGACGAAGTCGTAATCTCGAGCCGAACATTCCCGTACCCAATAAATCAATCGCTGCACCTCTCCCTGGTCAGTTCATTGGGCGAGGCGAGTTGGTAGACGACGTCTATCGGTAGATCAGTCCTCCCTCGTCCAAGACGAACTGGGATCAGGGTCGCAGATGGGATCCGATTTCTCAATAACCCAGGGTATAGTGTATGCCCGGCTTGAGACTCTTGTGGGTCGTCCCCACGTTGGGCGCGGCTACAAATCTGTGATTCATAGTTCACCTCCCGAGTCGACCTTCTTCTTTTTTTTTCTTTTCTCTCTTTTCTCTTCCTTCCTCGTTCTACCCGGAATGAGACTCTATTCTTGGTGGGTCGTCCCCACGCTGTAGCGTATACCCCCTACTACTACTACTTTTGTTTGGCTTCTCTACGTCTGTAGAGACAAACCCCTTGATTTCCCAGAGTATATAACTTAATCAAATTTAGCTATTTCCGAGAAGCAGCCCTATGCTACTTCTTCATATTAAAAAAAATTCCTGAAAAGTTAAAATTTATTTATTTTCAAGAAGTAGCCCTATGATACTTCTTCATATTATAAAATTCCTGAAAAGATACAATTTATATATTTTCAAGAAGTAGCCCTATGCTACTTCTTCATATTAAAAAAAAAATTAATCCTGAAAAGTTAAAATTTATTTATTTTCAAGAAGTAGCCCTATGCTACTTCTTCATATTAGAAAATTCCTGAAAAGATAAAATTTACATATTTTCAAGAAGTAGCCCTATGCTACTTCTTCATATTAAAAAAATTCCTGGAAAGAGAAAGTCATATTTATACACACCCGCATACAAGTCCAGATCTAAAAGAAACAACAACAGCAGAATATTTTTCAGTCGAAAAATTGTAAAATGTGCAAAATTAGCACAAAATACATTTTTTCGTTTAAAACTTACCGCTAGTCAACCACATCAAATCGACCAAAACGGCGATTCGCCTAGCTGTAAGAGATCGTGTGATACCATCATGCAATGTGTTGCAGCAGGCTTGAATAAAGAACAAAAAAATTCTTAGGAGAAAAAAGCGCTCGCTTGCCGGTGGCTGAGTGAAGAACGATGGAATGTAGGGAGACTGCTGGAAGTCGGGGTGTTGCTTTTTGGCGTTGAACGACAACGGTCGCAGAAAAATTGAGTCGCGATTCCACTTTATTTAAAATCAGTCTTTAGAGTTTTTTTTGCTTTTGTGAACTGAAAGGGAAAATTTTAGTTTATTCATTCTGGACGTGAATTTTGTTAATTAGAATATTTACCTGTGCAATAGTGATTTTTCCTAAAGATCTTTCTCGTAATGGACTGAAAGAAAAAATTGTTATTAATGTTGCACATTGATAAATTGTGTTAATTAGAATACTTACCTTTGCGACCGTGATTTTCCTAAAGATCTCTCTAATAGTGAACTGAAAAAAAATGTTAGTATTAATGCTGCACATTCATAAATAATATTAATTAGATTATTTACCTGTGCAACAGTGATTTTTCCTAAAGATCTTCCTCATAGTGGACTGAAAGAAAAAAATTGTTATTAATGTTGCACAATCATGAATTGTGTTAATTAGAATACTTACCTGTGCGACAGTAATTTTTTTTTCATATAGAACTTTCTAACAGTGAACTGAAAGAAAATGTTGTTATTAAGGTTGCGCATTCAAGAAATTTTATTAATTGAATTATTTACCTGTGCGCCAGTGATTTTTTTCATATAGATCTTTCTAATAGTGAACTGAAAGGAAATTTTAGAATTAATGTTGCGCAGTCGTAAATTGTATTAATAAGATTATTTACCTGTGTGCCAGTGATTTTTCACATAGATCTTTCTAATAGTGAACTGAAAGAAAATGTTGTTATTAAGGTTCCGCATTCAAGAAATTATATTCATTGAATTATTTACCTGTGCGCTAGTGATTTTCATTTAGATTTTTTTCACATGGATCTTTCTAATAGTGAACTGAAAGAAAATGTTATTATTAAGGTTGCGCATTCAAGAAATTTTATTCATTGAATTATTTACCTGTGCGCCAGTGATTTTCATTTAAATTTTTTTCACATGGATCTTTCTAATAGTGAACTGAAAGAAAATGTTATTATTAAGGTTGCGCATTCAAGAAATTTTATTAATTGAATTATTTAACTGTGTGCCAGTGATTTTCATTTAGTTTTTTTTCATATAGACCTTTCTAATAGTGAACTGAAAGGAAATTTTAGAAGTAATGTTGCGCAGTCGTAAATTGTATTATATATAAATATTTAACTGTGACAGTGATTTTTTTTATGTAGATCTACTTATTAGTGAACTATAAGGAAAATTTTGGTTGATTCATTCTATGCAGTCGTAATTTGTATTAATTAGAATATTTACCTGCGACAGTGATTTTCATATATCATCATATTGGTAAACTGTAGAGAAAATTTCGGTTTAACCATTCTGTGCACACATAATTTGCATTATTTGAAATACTTACCTGTGCGTCGGTGAGTCTTATATACCATAGTAGTGGCGAACCTGAGAGAAAATTTGGGGAAAAGTTTCCTTGCACGTAACAAAGATCATTTTGAAAAATTTTCCAGCGTGACGGCAAGTTGGATTTATACCGGGGAGGAAGTATCCCTCTGGCAGAAGTTACGGCAAAACATTTCGCTCTTACATATCCGAAGGAGCAGGGAAGCGAGGAGATGAACTCAGACTTCAACGTAGTCCTGAAGAAGCTAGCAGATAGTTGGAAAACCAGTGTCCAACCAATTTGGTAAAGGAGGAAACCCCGAAAATGATTAAATCAGGTGTTATGTAAGTCCATAGCGGACCACTAGGTTAGTTCAAATTTTCTCTAAGTATTATTATTTGCTTTGTGTTCTTTTGTTCCTACTTTTACAGTGTTAAAATCATTTAGTGTAAATCTAAGGTTAGGCGTCGATCACATAATAGGAAAGCGCTTATTAGGGCTAGTCGTAAGGATTCAGACATAGATTAATATTAACCGGAGACTTTGTTTCCTTTAGTTTTTTTGTATATATACCATGTTAGGCTTTTTGTGATCGGGTTTCCTCCCTCGTAAGTGATTCATATGCTTGAACATCCTCAAAAAATAAACTACTTTGATTTGAACTTGATGAAATTTTGAATTCCTTGATACGCCTTCCTTCTTCTTTTGGGTGATTTAGTTTGGTCACCTTTGGCCGCCCTTCTCCAAGTTGCTTTCTTCTTTTGTTTACAGGTTAGTACCGGATTCAGCGCGATGGAGTGAGTAGTTCCATAAAGGGGATGGTCGCGGACAGGAGGGAGGTCGTTTCCACACACACACGGCAATAGATGCAAGACACGGACAGATGGGGCTGAGCATTTCGATACGGCTTTGGGGGCTTAGCCAGGGTAGATGGGGGCGATTGGGCCCAACATTACATAAAATTCGGGGTCTCAACAACATCAGAGACCGCTCTCAGCTCTCTCACTCTCTCTCAGTCATCCATTTCCCAGCGTTGTAAGCTCTCCGGGTGAATTAGCAGTTGTTCGGCGTTGCTGAAGTCTTCTATTCTCCTTCTTTTTGCAGCATATAAATAAAATGAATTTTCTTCTTTTTAGGCTTTCAGGTTCCACCATGAGAAGGAAGACTTCGTTCTATCTTTTTTTACTGTCCGTCCGTCTGTCTGATCAGTTATGTTGACGATTTTGCACAGCTTAACATGCATTGAAGGGATGTGGGTGGCAAGAACCACCCGAAGCTGCTAATCGCTAGCGGCATACTCGCTGTGCAGCCACCCACACATATCCTGGATATGACTTTGTAGCAAAGATGTGTCGGATGCAGTATGTATCTACATTCAGGTACAAGTGAACGTAGGTAGACCTGTCGGATGACAAGCACTTCGTTACAGTACCTAATAATACTTGATTGAGGCACACAAACTTATTATATACACTAGACACTAGAACATCAAAACTATCCTAAAATAACTCATGTATCATAATCAAGTTGTAAGTAAACATTACAATGTCAGCCTTCCTAGTGTAATTGGACCATCTGGATCCGATAAAGAAACCGTGCGTAAGCACAGGCAAATTTTAAGTTTAACCTGGAAAATAATCAAAACTTTAGTAAAAAGAATTAAAATTGTCAAAAACAACTGAATACTTAATTAACGCCTGGCCAGACCTCCAGATTGGGACACTTGTGGCGACGCGTCTGATCGGTTTCTATTATTTCCAAACTCCGTTCAAGCCAACATATAAACCTGGTAAATTTTTTTTTCTTTTTTATTTAAATTAAATTTTTCTAAATTGCTGAACGCAAACAGCCGTAACTAGGCTGGCTTTGTTTTTTTTTATAACGTAGTAAAAGAATATGTTTTTTTTATTACAGTCTTCTGACAGCACATCTAAGATCTATACTAAAAAAGAGAAAATATATTAAAAACAAAATATAATACATATCCAGGACCATTGGAATAAATCATCCGAGACTTTGTTTTATTTTTTATGTTTCAATATGGCTCTTAAATTTTAAGAAGATTATCACCAGTAGGGCAGGACCCATATTCAGTGGATAACTCACAAGATTTAGTAATCAAGAACCGCAGCTGAAACAGTACGCTGGAGGTACAAGCAACCTCATTCTCCGGCTATCATTGCTCTGACGTAGTAACAGTCCCGGTTTACCTACGACTGCTTGAAGTTTGATTTCTCTCACTGAATCGTATACCGCTTCTTGCCGTTCTAGTCAGGAGAGGGGTTACAGATGTCGCGCCCCAGTACTAATGCAACCATACTGGATGTGTCCTGTGGTCCTGAGGACTGCAAGGGTACCCCGTTATACTGCTTGCTTCTTTTGAAACATCATCTCTCGCTAATCACCGCTGAGATTTAAGTCTAATAACGGTTATCTTTCACTAGTTTTTCAAGTCGATAGTCTTTATAGCCGAGTTGGAAGTCAGCTCACAGTGGACGGAAAAACAACAAGATTTTCCACCGCATCAGGTCATATTGTCATAGGGACAATAGGATCGCACCACAGTCTTCTGGGTTCACTAAAGACCATTCTCCCGAGTAGTCGTCCCCCTATAGGATGACTTCCTTAGACTGTAATAGGTACAGTTCTACGCGTTCATTGACGACAGGCAATTAACATTCATCGCCGTCGCTAACTGTCCTAAGGACGCTCCGCCCGAGACTAATTTAATTAATCGTACAGGACGATTATACTACTGCCTTGAAGTGTAGTAGCGTCAACTATCTAGCACACACTAACATCTTATACACAGTATTGATGATTCCTCAATCGAGTTACCCAATTTATGGCAATTGGTAACGACAATCAACTATAGTGCAAACAACATTAGGTATTCAGTAATCCAAACTGATTACACTAAATTGGTGTCCCCGACAAGAGTCGCATCTTCATCAACATTGGAAGGAGATTTTACAAAAAGGTTAGATAGTGTAGGATTTCATTAATTTAATTTAATTAATAATTTATTATTTTTTTCCAATTATTACACATAATTATTAACATTTCTTTTTGTTTATATATATATCCCATATAAGTGTGCGTTTTGCATCAAGGTGTAAGCACCTCAACTACTGTTTAGTTTAAGACTCTGTGATAACTATCTGTGTTCAGCACCGTCTTACCAGCAATTCTCAGTTTTTCAGTAACTTTTTTTCTTGCCTAATTCGGCTTTATTCTCTACAGTCTCTTACATTTAGTGGTTTAATCACCATTTGTCAAAATTTCCTCACTTTTTATGGTGCAATAACAGCTTGGTAATTTTAATAGTTCTTTTTATTTTTGTGCAATCCAGTCTACGTTAGGAAATGACTGAACCAACCAGTCAGACAAACGTCAGTATCGACCCTGATAACAGTAGTAATCAGAACAAGTCCAGTGCTACCTTGCCAGCCAATTCAAGTCATTCAGCGGTGTTGGGGGCAGTGTCTGTTAAGACAACCCCCTTTTGGAAAAATGACCCTGATCTGTGGTTCCTCCAGCTTGAGGCTCAATTCAGCTTGGCCGGTATTAATCAGGACACTACCAAGTTTTACCACGTCGTTGGGGCGCTTGATGCAGATGTCGCTCGCCTTGTAAGTGACATTCTGCGTACACCACCGGCAGTAGACAAATACAGTACTATCAAAGAGACGTTAATTTCTAGACACTCTGGAAGTACGAACCAAAAGTTGAAACAGCTCTTTACTGAGCTTACACTGGGTGACGCACAAACCTCATAGCTACTGCGTGAGATGCGGGCACTCAATAATGGCCAACTCAATGAGACGATACTGAAGTCGCTTTGGTTTCAGCGATTGGCGACAAATATGCAGTCGATTCTGGCCTGCAATGCAGTGGCACTTGCAGTGTTGGCAACATGTGCTGATAAGATAGCCGAGGTGAGTCCCAAAGCGGAAATATTCTCAGTAGATTCTCCCTCAGACAATGCTCAAAGGTCACTGGTCGATTTTGAAAAAAAAATTAAGCAACCTTGCCAGCATGTTTGAGAAGTCGCTCACACGCCGCAATCCTGTTAGACAAGGCACTTCAAGAAGTGGGTCTAGGAATCGAGCATCATCGCAGCATTCTTCTATCGACACAGGTCAAAATTTCTGTTGGTATCACCGTAAATTCTGAACCAGAGCAAAAAATGTATCGCTCCTTGCACGTTCAAACGGAGTAGTCTGAGTTCAACGTCTCAAAACGTTTTGGAATGTAATGAAGACCCAAACGAATATGCCCTCCGCCATTAACGACGGGTGGAGCCGGCGTTCAAAGAAGTCGTCTTTATATTTTCGACAGGTCTTCGAAAAAGAGTTTTCTCTCCATCGTTTTCCAAATTCAAAATTGCTGTCATTGGACTTGGGTCTGCGAAGGTCTTTTCTTCATTTTTTATCATCATTTGCTCAACGTGTCAATTGTCAAGATGCTAGTCTTTCCCTATTGATTAACTCGTCAAACCAAAGGCGCACCCATTTCCCCCAAAGTTCGTCGGCCTTCTCCTGAAAAACTGTTAGTGGCCAAAAAGGAGTTTGAATTCCTTTTGAATCAGGGAATGTCGACCGTCAAACAGTCCTTGGTCGTCACTATTGTACCTAGTTTAAAATAAAAATGGGGAGTGGGGACCATTCGGGGACTACAGGCGGCTAAAATACAGTGCCAGACCGTTACCTGGTCCCACTTATTCATGACTTTGTCTATCAGTTAGAAAATTGTTCTTTCTTTTCAATTCTGGACTTAGCTAAAGCATATCACCAGATTCCGATCGAACCCGAGGATATTCCGAAAATGGCAATTTGCACACCTTTTGACCTTTTCGAGTTCACGCGAATAACTTTCGCATTAAGCAACGCTGCTCAGTCTTTCCAAAGATTCATCCACATTCGATCTGCTCAGTTTATTTGGACGATATTTTAATCGCTTCTAAATCTGAAATTGAGCATTACTCACATTTAGAGCAAATTTTCAAACGCCTTCAGTAGTATGGCTTCATATTAAATGTTGAAAAATGCGTCTTTTTGCGGACGCAGTTCAAATTTTTGGGTCATTTGGGTCTCACAAGGCATCAAACCAGCTCCCGATCGCGTGGAAGCAATTCCCAAATTTAAAATTCCGGAAAATGTAAAACAATTACGGCGCTTTCTAGGCATGATAAATTTCTATCGCCGTTTCTTGCCCCGCCCAGCAGAAGTTAATGCTAGTGTAAACAGCCATCTTTCTGGTCCAAAAAAGGATGGCGCTAGGCGCATTGATTGGTCTAACGAGGCAAAGGAATCTTTCGAAGCAGCTAAAGCTCAAGTGGCCTAAACGGCACTTCTCGCTTTTCCAATGGTATCGGCGGAATTATCATTATGGGTAGACGCTTCAGATACTGCCATTGTTGATTCAATAGAAGGTCGATAATAACTGGCAACCTTTAGGATTTTACTCCGGCAAGCTGAACACCGCTCAGCAAAATTACAGCACTTATGACAGGGAGTTACTAGCGGCTTACAGAAGCAGAAAATATTTCAAGTACTTACTTGAGGGTCGTACTTTCATGCTTTACACGGACCACAAACCCTTGCAATACGCTTTTCATCAAAATCCAGAGAAGGCTTCGCCTCGACAATTACGTCATTTGCACTTCATAGGTCAGTTTACTACTGATATCAGACATGTGTCAGGAAAAGACAACTCCTGGGCACGGTCCAGCTTAGCTTGTCAGCGTAGCAAGGTTTCCAGACACGGCAAAAGCCCTTTGGGTTCATTCCACGAGTGTTCTGAACGTTTTCAAAATATTCACATAGACATTATTGGTCCTATTCCACCTTCGCAAAGTTTCAGATATTGCTTTACAATCATCGACCGGCTTACTAGATGGCCAGAAGAAATTCCCATCGTAGATATTAATGCTGAGACAGTCGCAACCGGACTCTGTCAAGTTTGGATAGCGCGCTTTGGTGTTCCCAGAACTATCGTTACAGATCAAGGTGCACAGTTCGAATTCTCGCTGTTTGTAGAACTTTCAAAATTATTAGGCTTCCATCGTAATCGCCCTACTGCTTACCATCCTCAGGCTAATGGATTTTTTGAAAGATGGCACCGGATACTCAAAACTTGTTTAATGGCATACCAGGAGAAGACTTCGACAAAGACCCGTTCCAGCGTCAAATCACGCGCGACAATCCATCTTCAAAGTTAAGGAACTTGATAAGTGTTCCCACGTATTCCTGGGAACTGACGCAGTGAGATCATCACTGCAAGCACCTTATGAAAGGCCTTTCGAAATTGTTAAGCGCGCGAAGCATTTCTTCACCCTCAGGGTCAAAAACAGACAGGTTAATATCTCTATAGATCGGTTTAAACCCTGCTTTACAGCTCACGAAGCGTCTGAAGAAGATCAAATGCTGTAATCAAAACCAGACATAACACGTGACATTTCGTCAAGCAACGGACCCGTTCAGTCAACGTCTGAAGGTTCTCCGGTGCACCAGCATCGGGAAAGTCGTCGCCAACCTGTGTTGGACGACCTTAGTGGTACAACAGCATTACAAGATGCGGCGGCATCTGCGTCGAAGACACCTTCACGGCATATGAGGTTCTCACCAGACGTTCCAACAAGTATACCTGTGCGAACCACTCGGGCTGGACGAATCACAAGACCGCCACGAAGTTTTTGTAGCGCTAAAACCTAAGGTTTTGCTGGCAGGAGAGTATATGAGGCGACGCGTCTGATCGGCATCTATTATTTCCAAATTTCCGTAAAGCCAACGTACAAACCTGATAAATATATATATATATATATATATATATTTTTTTTTCAAATTTGAGCTTGTAATACCTTGCTGAACGCAGACAACCGTAACTAGGCAGGCTTTGTTTTTTTTATAACGTAGTAAAAAAAAATATGTTTTTTTTATTACAGTCTTCTGACATTACATCTCAGATCATACTAAAAAAGAGAAAATATGTTTAAAAAAAAATATACCATTGGAATAAATCATCCGAGACTTTGTTTCATTTTTTATGTTTCCATATGGCTCTTACCTTTTCAGGAGATTATCACCAGTAGGCAGGACCTGTATTCAGTGGATAACTCACAAGATTTAATAATCAAGAACCGCAGCTGAAACAGTACGCTGGAAGCACAAGCAACATCATCCTCCGGCCATCACTGCTCTGACGTAGTAACAGTACTGGTTTACCTACGACTGCTTGAAGATAGATTTCTTTAAACACTTGCCTGGTATTGTTGAAATGTTCGCTGTACATGCCTTTGGCACGGGCACTTCAAATAAATAAATGTTTATGTTTAAATGATGTCTCTTACCTTAGATATTTGCCGAATGCAAAGGAATCATTCAACATTATGTGATTTGCCTTCTGCTAATAATGCGTTAACAAAAATATTTGGTTCATCTGTAGGAACATTTGCTCCAATGCACCGATAATTCTTATAAGTATCTCAAGAAATATGAAGCTGAAAAACACGTGTAAACGTATCATTTAAAAAAAAAATTTAATTATGCAGAGCAATTATAAATACTAAATTTTTAATGCGGGTTTGTTGAATTATACTAGCAAGTAGAAGCATACTTGAGCAACTTGGTAATTTTAAAAGCTGCCACCGAATTTACTCCCATCCACCAATATCTGCAAAATTTTATATGTATGTACGCTGAATTTAAAATAACAATAACTATATTATTATAAATAAAGCACTATATAACTATCATTCCTGTTTTTCAAATTTATTGAAAACACAAATCAACTTCGGAACTTAACTTCATTTAATTTCACTGTTGGAAAAAAATATCACTGCAATATTTTATGCTTCAAATTATATATAGCCTAGAAAAGAAGGTAAAGAAGAAGTAGGAAGAGGTGAATTGCAGTATTATTAATTTAAAAATTGTCTATAAATTATAAATTCTCCTGCACAATCCACGAAGTATAATTTAGAACTGTCGATGTCAAATGATGCAAGTGCAAACAAAACCAAACAAACCCCAAACCTTTTAGTGCATCGAACTTAAAGGGAAGAGCTTTGACAAATTCTATCCGCCTTTATCTCTACACGATTTTTTTATTTTAGGTGTTTTACTCGCGTCCATGAATAAAGTTGTTTAGGATTTAATCATCTTTTAGGATTTAATCATCTTCTAAAATATTTATAAACACCCTGTAGATATTTTATGCCCAATTCAAACATTCCATGTGTCAGAGCAATTGTTGCAAATGTATTTTCTTAATTTACGCATCCCAGTCAAGAGTCATACTAAACACATATTGTATTAATTCTAAATATGTATAGTTATCACATTATCATTATCAGTTTATCGTAGTAGCTAGAATTCTAATAGACAAGTGTACAAGTTAGCAATCAAATGTATTTGTAAGACAGTTAGGTCTCACTTCGTAATCTAGAAAAATGTACAATAACAAGCTCCAGATAGTTACTCTCAAGCCGTATCACTAGCAGCATATAAGAACATTGTAGAATTAAAAGTAGAATAAAGGAATTTTCAAGGTTGAACTGAGATTTGTCTTTTTTATTTATTGATTCTCAAACATTAATTTGGTGCCGAAACCCGGGAATAAATTTAAAATTTCACAACAAAGGGCCATAAATCAAGAGAAAAATTGGAACGGTGCTGCGGACTTAAGCCAGATGGGACCTCAATTTAGAAAAAGCATCTACACATAAAATTGGAGAAATTTATACATCAGGAACTAAACATTCGAGCAAAAACCTGAAGGTCACAAGCGATTGCAACAGCGCCTTTCATGTATTATATATACACCGCAGATAAGTACTCGTTTTTATTTAGTTATAATAACTGAACTGCATTTTGTCTCTTTGCCTAATTTTACTAACATTGCTGAAATTTAGTTATTCATATTTTGCGAAGAAATATATTGGATTACATTCTTCAACCAGTCTGCACCATGCAGAGCCAAACAGTTTGCGATTTCATCGACAAATCTCCATACATACTTACATATATATTCTACTGAAATATAGCAACAGTGAAAGTGCTATACGAACTGATAAACTTTGATTCTGTCAAGTGTGTATCAAGTATTTACAAGTGTATATACATATATTGACATTATCATGCTTTTTTTGAATTACCTATTCTTTAAAAAAGCAATTGAAAAGCATATTTTTTAAGGTCATGTATTCAATCATATGTCATGGCCATTGAATGTTAAGTTTAAAATTAATAGTGTGCATATGGAAAAATGGAAATTCTGGAAATAACTGTATTATTAACATTTTCATCTGGTGATCACACAATACGAATACACATACGCAACAACACTTATAGGTTATCGGACACATTTATAAATTAATTTGCCTTTTTAACTTGATCTCATACAATAGTGTACCAAAAATACAGAGACACATTTATTAGAAATAAAAAAAATAATCACATTTACAGAAAACAAGAACATACAAATTATTCAGTGATTTGTGGACATTTAGACAGTTCTAAAATCAAACTTTTCTATTTTATTATTATAAATATACTATACAGCAAGAATAAAATTAAAGATACATCTCTTAAGTAGAGAAGTTCATAATTCGAGATACATACTTACAATTAATTACACAAATCTCACGGTAAAATGACGGATGCACAAATTGCGGTATATAAAGGTCAACGAGGTCGGTTAAAGAGATCCATGACCAAGCTTAAGACCTTCGCGGAAAATATTCCAATTGAGAGGAGGACTATTGAAGAATTGGAAACGCATCTAGAAACATTGGAAAAACAGTGGAACGAGTTTATTACAATCGACGACACCTTAGTTAGTTTAAATATAGCGTCAGAATTTTCGGAATTCGAGGACAAGTACTTCACTGTAAAACCATTGCTTTTGAGCACTCTTAACATATTAAAACGTTCTCAGCCTCCAACTAATACAAAAGTCGAGGACCTTAATTTTACTTTGTCCAAACAACGCCATATTTTTGACAACTTTACCAACTGTTCATCATCAGAAGGTAATAGCTCTCTTGACGTTAAATTACCTAAGGTTCATATTCCACAGTTTAGCGGCGATTATAAGGATTGCCCGTCTTTTAAGGATTTATTTCTAACGTCAGTCGATAAGCGCGAAGGATTGTCAGATGTATACAAGCTACAATATCTAATGGGTTTATTAAGGGGCGAAGCTGCCACGCTAATCAAACATATTACTATAACTGACGCCAATTACAAGGAAGCCTGGTCCAAATTGTTAAATCGAGATGACAAAAAAAAGACATATTCTAAACTCGTATATCCAAGTTTTCGTTAACCAACCTAGTACATCTCAGACCTCCTTTGCTGCTTTACGAAAACTTACTGATACATCAGACGAACTCATCAGGGGGATAACAGCTTTAGGTGACGATGCTACGAAAAGAGATCCATAGCTCATTTTTCTTATTCTTAGTAAAACAGACCCAGATTCTCGTCAAGCCTGGGCAGAAGAAATTTCCGAGAAGGATCTTCCATCATTTCAAGACCTTCTTAAATTCTTAGCTAAGCGTTGCGATGCACTTGAAGCCTTTGAACCATCTGTAAAAAAATTTCAATCCACAAAACCAACTGTTCGCACATTACATTCCGACATCTCAGTAAAATGTCCACAGTGTTCAGGGGATCATCCTATATATAAATGCTCTGAATTCAAGTCAATGGATGTAGAAACAAGACGAAATTTCGTAAAGAAATTTGCATTGTGCTTCAACTGTCTTAGTTCTGGACACCAGGCTCAAAAATGCAATTCAAGATTTTCATGTCATTACTGCAAGCAGAAACATCATTCATGTTTACACCCAGGGAAAGTTGAGAGCATCCATTTGTCAACCATTCGAATATCTAATCATTCAGCCATTCCAGGTCAACCACGTCAACAATCTAAAAGTAATTTCAATCCAAATTCGCCACCATCTGTACAAGCAAAATCCAATACAACAAATCAAAATGAAAACGAACAAATTCACATCAATGCATTATCTTCGGTTTACCCTAAGCAAACTCACTTGTCTATATTACCTACAGCTTTAGTTCATGTAGAAGACTCTACAGGAACCTTACAATCATGTCGTGTGCTAATCGATTCAGGATCGCAAGCCTCGTTTGTGTCAGAAGAATGCGTGCAACGATTAAGACTGAAACGAGAGAGGGCTAAGAAACTTGTTAAAGGATTAGCTGCTGCTAGGTCCGGATACACTCAAGGAAAGTTGAAATTAAGACTTTCATCGCGCCATGATAGATCCAAACAGATTGTTATAAATGCATTAATCTTAAACAAATTAACATCCACGCAGCCTGCTACAACTTTTAATATAGATGACTGGACTTTCATCAATGGATACAAGCTGGCAGATCCACAATTCAATCAATCAAACAAGACTGATATACTTTTGGGGGTTGAACATTTCATTCAAATCTTGCAACAAGGACAACACTTCATTTCTGCTAGCTTACCCGCATTACAGAACACAATATTTGGATACATTGTGGAAGGATCTCTTGTCAAGACAACTGACATATCAACGGTAACATCATGTCATGGAGATATAGCAGATATTGACGCAACTCTCAGAAAATTTTGAGAAACCGAAGAACCATTACACCGAAATGCAGAATACACCCTGGAGGAGCAACAGTGTGAATCCCTCTTTGTCAATACACATTATGTCGACAAGGACTCTGGACATTACATGGTGCGATTACCATTCAAGGAAGATTCAACGCCTCTAGGGGATTCATTACATATAGCCTTTCACAGATTGAAATCTTTGGAACGAAGATTTAAACAAAATCCCACTTTGCATAAGGAATATTGTGCTTTCATTAGTGAGTATAAAAGATTGGGACATTTTGAATGTGCTTCATCCATTGAACACATTAGCAACACAGAACATGCCTACCTGCCTCATCATGCTGTTTTAAAAGAATCAAGTACGACTACTAAATTGCGAGTTGTCTTTGATGAATCCGCCCAATCATCCAGTGGCATTTCATTAGATCAGAAGCTTCTTGTTGGTCCGAAAATACAAAGGGATCTCTTTCCAATTCTTCTGTCGTTAAGGACTTATAAAATTGCACTCACAGGTGACATCGAAAAGATGTACAGAATGGTACTAGTGGATGAGCGTGACAGGAAGTACCAGCGTATTATATGGAGAGAAGGTCAAACCGAACCCATTCAGCACTTCTGGCTTAACACAGTCACCTATGGAACAACATCAGCACCGCTTCTTGCAACTAGAGCCCTCAAACAATTGACGGTTGAGTTTAAAGGAAAGTTTCCATTAGCCGAAAAGGCCATTAACCACAATTTCTATGTTGACGATTTAATGGCGGGAGCTGCAACAGTAGAACAAGCAATTGAACTTCAAGGAGGGCTAATGAATTTGATACAGACAAGAGGTTTTCATATACGAAAATGGGCGCCCAAATCCCAAAAGGTTCAAGATGCACTGCCTTCAGGCCACGGTTGTGGTATGACATCTTTACACATAGATGAAAATCCAGAAACAGTGAAAATCCTAGGCCTAAGGGTATACCAGCCGAGGATTGTTTTAGATTTGATGTCAGCCCTTTTATCAAGACACCTGCTACAAAAAGAAAGATCCCTTCAGAAACTAGTCGCATTTTTGATCCTTTGGGGCTGCTCTCACCAATTACAGTGTTGTTTAAAATAATTTTGCGACGACTATGGCTCAACAACTATGACTGATTGACCCCATTGCAGAAGACATAGCAAAACACTCGAAAGAGCTGCGAAACAATTTATATCACATACAAGACATTTGCATACCGCGATGGTTAACAACTGAGGATGATTAATTTGAATTACATGGATTTTCGGACACATCAGGATCCGCGTATGTAGCAGTTGTATAAGCTCGTAGTAATTTTCACAACGGTAATAACAAGGTTACATTGATTGCTGCAAAACTTCGGGTTACACCCATAAAGCAGGTGTCCATCCCAAAATTAGAACTATGCGCGGCTCTATTATTGTCCCAACTAATCAATACAATCAAGTTAGCCTTTCACATGCCAAATATAAAGTGTCACGTATGGACCGATTCAGAAGTTGTTTTATCGTGGCTGTCATCACATCCTCGAAAGTGGAAATGCTACGTCGGCAACAGGACCTCCGAAATCTTAACCATTTTGCCGAGAGCTGTTTGGAATCATGTAGCTTCCAAGGATAATCCGGCATATATAGCATCAAGAGGTGCTTCACCGTCAAAGCTACGCACTTCACACCTGTGGTGGCAAGGTCCAGACTGGCTTTGAAACGATTGGTCATAGAAAATTAATATGTGGCCCAGACAATCATCAGATGTAGCAAGGTTGGAAGCACGAGAGGCCTACACTGATGTATATCACACCAGTAGAATAAATGATACATTACTTGAGCTCTTTCAGAGAAAATCTTCATTGAGTATAATTCTACGTATCATTGCTAGATGTTTTCGTTTCTACCGGAAGTGTAAAAATTCACCCAGCAAGCTGTCTTCATCATGGATAACAGCCAAGGAATTAAATTATGCGATAAAGGCTTGCATACCTTGGACACAAGCCGAAGCGTTTCACGAAGAAATTGAAGCATTACATCGAAAGAAACCTATTCTTAGCTCAAGCAAATTGCTGCAGTTATCACCATTTTTGGACAACGATAGAATCTTGCGAGTTGGTGGAAGGCTTGAAAATGCAGCTTGTTCATTCCACGTCAAACATCCTATTATTCTGCCGAAAATCCACGCATTTTCTAAATTTCTGATCGCTTCCACCCACAAAAATCATTTTCATGCTGGTACATCACTACTCATTATCATCCTAAGGCAAAGATACGGGATTATATCATGCAGGGCAGCAGTTAAAAGTCATAGCAATCAGCGCATCACTTGTGTGAGACATAGAGCAGCCACTTCTCAACAATTAATGGCGAATCTTCCTCGTGATCGAGTTTCATTTACCAGAGCATTTGAAAACGTTGGCGTTGAATATGCAGGCCCGATTCCAGTGCTGCTTCATAGAAGACGTGGAGCAAAATCAACAAAAGGGTGTATTTCCGTCTTTGTATGCTTTAGCACAAAAGCATTACACCTTGAAGTAACAAGTGACTTAACATCGGAAGCATTCATCTCCTGTTTAAAACGCTTCATGGCAAGACAGGGTATGCCGTTGAACATATATAGCAACAACGGGACTAATTTTGTTCGGCGGTATCTGGGAAGCCGGAGTGAAATGTATGAAAACTCTGCTGAAAAAGATGATCGGCGAAACACGGCTAACCTACGAAGAGCTGTCAACACTAATCACACAAATAGAAGGTGTCCTAAACTCAAGACTGATGATGAGTGTATCGGATGATGTCAGCAGCATTGACGTACTCACTCCATCTCATTTTTTAATTGGTCAAACTATTACCACACTACCCGAACCTCCAATGCACGACGTTAAAATTTCTACGCTGACCCAATGGCGGGTATTGCAAAGAATGTTACAGGACTTTTGAAGACGATGGCACGTAGAATACCTGACCAGCTTGCAGAACCGGCCAAGATGGACAAGAACCGAAGCTAATATAAACATTGGCGATATAGTGCTTATGAAGGAAGACAACCAACCACCGTCCGCTTGGATTCTGGGACGTGTGACGCAAACCCATCCAGGTTCAGACAACTTAGTTCGCGTCGTCACAATAAAAATTAAAAAAAAGCGATTTTAAGCGTCCCATATCAAAATTAGCTAGGTTACCCTTTTGTTAAGACATAGTCTTCACGGTGGGAGGATTTAATCATCTTCTAAAATATTTATAAACACCCTGTAGATATTTTATGCCCAATTCAAACATTCCATGTGTCAGAGCAATTGTTGCAAATGTATTTTCTTAATTTACGCATCCCAGTCAAGAGTCATACTAAACACATATTGTATTAATTCTAAATATGTATAGTTATCACATTATCATTATCAGTTCATCGTAGTAGCTAGAATTCTAATAGACAAGTGAACAAGTTAGCAATCAAATGTATCTGTAAGACAGTTAGGTCTCACTTCGTAGTCTAGAAAAATGTACAATAACAAGCTCCAGATAGTAACTCTCAAGCCGTGTCACCAGCAGTATATAAGAACATTGTAGAATTAAAAGTAGAATAAAGGAATTTTCAAGAACTGAGATTTGTCTTTTTTATTTATTGATTCTCAAACAAAAGTTTTAGCTCACACAAGCATATATTTCTTGATGATAAATTTTTCCTCTTACAGAGGTGTCAATACTTCATAATTACACATACTTCGCTCGTTACCGCTCGGTCAGGGCAATTTTATTATTTTCAATGTAAGTAATAGAGCTATGACAGTTCTGGCGCACTTTTTCCATACAAAAAGTGTCCGGAAAATTCCAACTATTTTCGTGGTCTGCACCGGGCTCAGGGCCACTGGGGGATTCCGGCTAGTGGCCTACGTCACAGGGCCTGCTTGGGGAATTCCTTTCCCACCGTCTGGCTAACCGGGGATGACGTCATCCGCGATATTCCGTATTGCACCATGTTATTAAATTAGCAACAACAACAACTAACGTAGGTAGATATGTTGGCTTACATAGAAATTGCCTAATTTTTGATCTTCAGGAGCAATGCTTCTAATTTGATTCATTGCATATACAATTCGAATAATGTAAACAAAATCGCAGTCGAATAATGTAAACAAAATTCGCACAGACCCAAGTAAAGTAAACAAATTGAACGATTTATGGAAGATTCCCAATTTCTTTAGCTGGAAAAAACAACTATGTTGTCTTAGATGAGTAGTGGAAGTTATAATTGAAAATTTCTTTTGCTGATAAAAAATCAGCAACAACTATAACGTAAGTTGTGGTCTGTATGTACCTTGTATAAACAAGAGTGATCATGATATTCGATATCTAAAAAGAGATTACGGCTGCTTGGGATGGTAAGAATGGAAATTAAGGTCATATCAGAAAATTTTCGGTGTAGGGGTGTGTGTGTACTTAGAAGTCTTATCAGAAATCCTCTATGGGCTATGGTTTTTTTATATTAGCCATCATACCTTTTCTGATGTAATTCATATTACTAATAATTCAAGTCTAGGCTACTTTTGTAAGCATGCTTTAGTGAATACCGTACTTTGAAACCATCTCGCTCTCTCAAAACATCTTTCTCTCTCTCTAGCACACATGTTTGAGGTGGACTTGATCATATACATGCCAGCTTGGAGCTTGGTTGTTCGCTTTATATACTATGAGTATAGTATGGTTGCTTGGAATTATTAGGCTTGTTGTTGAACAGGACTATTAACGGTGGGGTGGGTTCGCTTTACTGATCTAACTACTATTCATACAGAAATGTGGTGTTTTGATAATCCTAAGCGTACTTTCTTATCTTCCGAACCAAAATAAATTGTTTATACCTTTCCTAACAAAATTATTTAAAAAAATTTATCTTAACCAAATGACAACGATTCCTCAATCAAGAACTCTCTGTTGAGTAATCATTGTATATGGCGCTGTACCTTGGGCTGATGATATTGAATGTAGCCGCCTACAGATTCGGGCTCCGGCTGCAAATAGACACACATTCAGCTAGAAGTTAGTGGGCGTAATATGGTAAGGTTACATTTTAATCAAAACTATTTTATTATTTTGTTAAGTAAGGTATAGTGTAGCTTTTGGGAAGGTAAGGAACTAAGCTGTAAATTACTAGAAGACTATTTTCCTATATGGATAGTAAGTTAGACTCAATAGCATATATAAATTCAATGTTTGGCAGTTTTCTATAAGTATCAATATAGAATATTTTATAAAGCGGACACTCAATGCACACAAATAGATTTCTGTTTCATGGCTTGGGAAGTATGCTCGGGGTTTTGGTATGAGGGATTGAATCGATGTATGTTGTACAATGGATTGAAGGTATATGTTTATATTTGATTGGAGCAAAGTATTCTTCATGATCCAAAGCTTAAATATAACTGAAATTCTTAAAAAATGATGAATCGATGACTAATGTTGCCGTAATATTGAGAAGGATTTAAGGGTTTAAGAGAAGAAGGTGGTCGTATGATATGTTGATTTGGGGAATATCTTAGATGAGTAGTGGTAGTTGTATGGGTGCAGTAAAAGCTTTATTAACAATTTTTTTATGATCAGGTGTAATGGCATGGTCAATGTTGCCACCTGAAATCTTTCTAGAGTAGCTTTTTAGCGTAGTCCGAAAGTGGTATGCGTAGCCACACCTTATAGAAAATGTAAAATCTTACCAATTTAAAGCTTTGCAGGAAGTTCCTGCTATGATATTAACATAGTATGATATATGGAAGTCGTATGGGTGAAGTAAAAACCTAATGTTTGGTAATCTGTTATAATGGAATGACCAGTGTTGCAATATGAAATCTTTCTAGAGTAACTTTTTCGCAAAGTGATCCTTTTCTGGTTAGGCTATGAGAGTTCGACATCAAAAATCTTATGTTATTTCTTATAGAAGTCCAAGTTTACTTTTGCAATTATCTCGCTTTAACACATCATCTGTCTCTCTCTAATACATATGCTTGAGGTGGATTTGGTCATATACTTGCCTGCTAGCAGTAGGATCATTCATGTTCACAAACGGTTCTTATAAAAGCCCAAGCAAACTCTTGGGGAGCATCAGTCAGTTTTAGTGAGTCTCCGCGATAGTACATAAAAAATAACAATGACAGCCGCGCTAGTAAATAAAAGATTTTCAGTAATTAAAAACTTGCGGAAGGATGTGTTGAAGTGTTGAACAAATTCAGAGAATGAAGACTATATTGTTAAAAAGTGCAAAAGAAACATACATAAATTTCAAGTTGCATTTCGGAAGTGCAATAAGAGTGCTATGAAACGACATTTCGAAAGCTGTCTCGAGCAAACTAAAGCATTGAGAGCACTATTGACAACTCCCCGTCGAGGTGAAGCAATCACTCGCGTAAGAAGAAGTGATTTTGTAAAGTGGGAGGAAATAAAAACAGCATTCGCAGACAGAATTCGACAAGGTGTTATTGCAAATTTAAAACATATCGAGCTGAAGTTATTTATGCAAGACGCTGCCAAATTATTTACGCGTCGTGTTAAAAATACCTTAAAACATTATTTTAATATTAAAGTCTCTACAACGTTTTGCGGTGAATTTGTTAAAGAAACTGGTGACAATGAAACTATAAAAGACATTAAATATTTCCAAGCGAGAACTGCTCCAATTAGTGCAGATGATAATTTAGAGGAGTGGTTTGTATCAAACATTTTGGATCCAATACACACTCAGCTGGAAGAATTCCAGAAAAAAGACAGTGGCTGGGCACTGCACTCAATAATACATCTAGCAGTACACATCAACACGTTTGAACAGCTCCGAAGATCTTCGTATATACCTATACCAAAGGATATTGCATCAAAGAAAGCTTGCATTAATTTGAAAAATAATGATGAAACATGCTTCGCATGGGCCGTAACATCAGCGCTATATCCTACAACTGTCAGCTCCGATAGGACCTCATCATACCCACATTATTCAACTGTACTTAATTGAAATGGGATAACATTTCCCATGACACTTAAGCAAATAACGCAATTTGAAGACCAGAACGAGATATCAGTAAACGTATTCATCCTAGAGAAAGGACGTTTCTTCACCACAGTTCCAGTTAGACTTACGAAACACAGGATGGAGCGACATGTAAATCTCTTAATGTTACAAGATAACTATGACCAGGATGATGATCATATGGATGATGATGATGATGGCAGCAGATATCATTTCTGTTGGATTAAAAATCTTTCCGGACTCATATCGAAGCAAACTTCAAACCATGATGGTAGACGGTATATATGTGACAGAAGTTTACTCTACTTTTACTCTGAAGAAAAATTAACATCACACACTCCCGAATGCGAAAAGCAAAACGATTGCAGAATTATGTTTCCATTAGAGGAAAAGAAATGGTTGGCATATAAGAATCATAGCCAGAAGAATCCAGTCCCGTTTTGTGTGTATGGTGATCTTGAATCAATATTGAAGCAGTTTCAGGGAAACGATCAAAATACACAGCGAATCCAGGAACATGAAATTCACAGGATAGGATTCTATTTCCACTGCAAACATGATGCTAAGCTCTCACATTACAGAGCATATCGAGGCAAGGACTGTCAAAAATGGTTTGCATAAGAATTGCAAAAGATTGCATCCATAGCTGTATAGGAGAAGCTGAACATCAGGCCAATGCAGCCCCTGACTAAAGAGGAACGGCGTTCACATATGGAAAATACTTGCTGCCATATATGTGAAAAAACGTTTGCAGCCGATGAGGAGCGAGTCCGGGACCATTGCCACTTAACAGGTATATACTGAGAATCATAATTCGATTCATTTTTTTCATAAATTCTTTTAACAGGAAAATACCGAGGGCCAGCGCACAATGCATCCAATCTGATGTATCAAGATTGCTCCATAGTTCCAGTCATTTTTCACAATTTATCTGGATATGATGCCCACTTCATTATTAAGGATATAGCTACATCTTTCCCAGGAAATGTTGATCTCTTACCAATAAACAAGGAAAGATATATCTCGTTCACCAAGCACATGGACGGCAGCTACATAAAATTCAGATTCATCGATTCCTTCCTTTTTATGGCTGAATCTTTAGATAAGCTATCATCATTGCTGCCGATGGATAAATTAAATACTACAAGATCAGTATGGCCGGGATTGGATGATGACGCTATCAAACTTCTTACACGCAAGGGTGTCTTCCCATATGATTTTATTGATGACTGGGATAAATTGGATTTCCGGAACTTGCCAACACAGGAAGCGTTCTACAATAAACTGACTGACAGTGCTATATCTCCTGAGGACTACAATCATGCTGAAGAGGTCTGGCAAAAATTTGAAATACAAACACTTGGTGAATATTCAGATCTATACCTTAAGACTGATGTTCTCCTATTGGCTGATGTGTTTGAGAACTTTCGAGAAGTGTGCATGAAGACATAAAATTTAGATCCAGCACATTATTACACCATGCCAGGCCTAACATGGGATGCTATGCTAAAATACGCTAATGTAAAATTAGAGCTGATAACCGACGCGACGTAGGTATACTGCTATTCATAGAGAGAGGCATTCGAGGTGGTATAAGTCAATGTTCGAACAGATATAGTAAAGCCAATAATAAATATATGGATGATTTTAAGCCTGAGGAGAAAGAGAAATACTTGATGTATTATGATGTGAATAACCTTTATGGATGGGCCATGTCACAGCATTTACCAACCGGAGGATTCAAATGGGTTGATGTTCCCAATATTGCCGTTTCCGAAATTCCTGATGATTCTCCAACTGGATACATATTCGAAGTCGACTTGGATTATCCTCAACATCTACATGATAAGCATAAGGACTTACCGTTTTGCTCTGAGCATGCAGCACAACCTGGAGCAAAATTAGAAAAGCTTTTGACAACATTACATCCTAAAACTAAATATGTTATACACTAACGAAATTTGAAGCAATGCTTATCACATGGACTCATCCTGAAAAAAGTGCACCGGGTTCTTCAACTCGACCAATCAGCATGGCTTAAACCATATATTGACTTAAATACTACCAAACGGATGCAGGCTACAAGCGATCATGAGAAGGACAGCTATAAGAAGATGAATAATGCAGCTTTTTGTAAGACCATGGAAAATGTACGCAAGTATAGCGATATCAAGCTTTGCGTAAAGTGGGAAGGTCGCTATGGTGCAAAAGCTCGGATTGCGGCACCCAACTTCCACAGTGCAACAATATTTGATGAGAATTTAGTTGCTGTGGAATTAAGGCGACTCAAAATCTTATTCAACAAGCCTCTCTATATTGGAATGGCAGTTATGGAAATTTCAAAGGTATGCCTCTACGATTTCCACTACACTTTTATGCAGCGTAAATTTGGAGATAAATGTAAGGTCATGTATACAGATACAGATTCTCTAATATATGAACTTGAAGAGAAAAATGCATATGTATGAGTTTATGGTCGAAAATATTAAAAAATTTTATAGAAATGATTACCCAGAAGATAATCAATTCAATTTACCGCTCATGAATAAAAAGATTCCTGGTTTAATGAAGGATGAGCTTAAGGGGAAAATCATGAGCGAATTTATAGGCTTGCGCTCGAGAATGTACAGTCTGCGTATAAACGATGGTAAAACTGTAAAGAAAGCAAAAGGAGTAAAGAATAATGTAGTCCAGAGGCATATCAATTTCGAAGACTACGTCGAATGTTTGAACAACAAGCGAGTATTAACTGCTAATCAGAGCTCCATACGATCGCATAACCATAATGTCTACACGATCAACCAAAAGAAGATTGCATTCAGTCCATATGATAACAAGCGGTATATTATGAGTTGTACAACGGATACTCTACCATGGGGACATTACTCTATTCAATCAGAGCAGCAAGGAGCAGACGCAGAAAACATATAATCTAAGGCTAGTCTAAGATATGTATTGTAAATAAAAATTGTATTATACCGAAAATACCATTTAATGAAATAGTTTGTTTTAATTGTAGGTGTTACAGTTTAAGATATACATTATTGTGAAATAAAGAAAGTATTATTACAGTAATAGGGAAACCGATTAATGGAAGCCCAACCATTGAATGATACTAAGTCCAGAACTCCCGAATAATATTTGCTCACTACAGCGAGCTCCTCATCGGGCGGTTGAGCGTTTTACCGAGAATGTTAGGACGGCTTGAGAAAAAACATTTACACGTGGGTTCGACCTTGACCCCTGGCATCACCTTTGAAACCGGAAGGGCGTCTGACCCTTGACCTTCATCCGGAAGTGTATTATATATAAGTGTATAATCGCTTGATGTGCTTACATCACAGGGGATTCCATATTGCTTTTCAAAACAGGTCCGATAACTGCTTAACAGCTTTTAAACAGGTCAGATAACAGCTAAACAACTTTTCGAACAGGTCTGATAACAGCTTAACAGCTTTTCAAACAGGTCATATAACAGCTTAACAGCTTTTCAAACAGCTCTGATAACAGCTTAACAGCTTTTAAACAGGTCAGATAACAGCTTAACAGCTTTTCAAACAGGTAAGATAACAGCTTAACAGCTTTTCAAACAGCTCTGATAACAGCTTAACAACTTTTCGAACAGGTCTGATAACAGCTTAACAGCTTTTCGAACAGGTCTGATAACTGCTTAACAGCTTTTCAAACAGGTCAGATAACAGCTTAACAGCTTTTCAAACAGCTCTGATAACAGCTTAACAGCTTTTAAACAGGTCAGATATCAGCTAAACAGCTTTTCGAATAGGTCTGATAACAGCTTAACGGCTTTTAGAACAGGTATGATAACAGCTTAACAGGTTTTCGAACAGGTCAAGGTCAAGGGTCAGACGCCCTTCCGGTTTCAAAAGTGATGCCGGGGGTCAAGGTCGAGCCCACGTGCAAATGTTTTTTCTCAAGCCGTCCTAACATTCTGTGTAAAACGCTCAACCGCCCGATGAGGAGCTCGCTGTAGTGAGCAAATATTATTCGGGAGTTCTGGACTTAGTATCATTCAATGGTTGGGCTTCCATTAATCGGTTTCCCTATTACTGTAATAATACTTTCTTTATTTCACAATAATGTATATCTTAAACTATAACACCTACAATTAAAACAAACTATTTCATTAAATGCTATTTTCGGTATAATACAATTTTTATTTACAATACATATTTTAAACTAGCCTTAGATTATATGTTTTCTGCGTCTGCTCCTTGCTGCTCTGATTGAATAGAGTAATGTCCCCATGGTAGAGTATCCGTTGTACCACTCATAATATACCGCTTGTTATCATATGAACTCAATTTAATCTTCTTTTGGTTGATCGTGTAGACATTATGGTTATGCGATCGTTTGGAGCTCTGATTAGCAGTTAATACTCGCTTGTTGTTCAAACATTTGACGTAATCTTCGAAATTGCTATGCCTCTGGACTACATTAGTTTTTACTCCTTTTGTTTTCTTTACAGTTTTACCATCGTTTATACGCAGACTGTACATTTTCGAGCGCAAGCCTATAAATTCGCTCATGATTTTCCCCTTAAGCTCATCCTTCATTAAACCAGGAATCTTTTTATTCATGAGCGGTAAATTGAATTGATTATCTTCTAAGTAATCACTGGTATCAAATTTTTTAATATTTTCGACCATAAACTCATATGCATTTTTCTCTTCAAGTTCATATATTAGAGAATCTGTATCTGTATACATGACCTTACATTTATCTCCAAATTTACGCTGCATAAAAGTGTAGTGGAAATCGTAGAGGCATA
The DNA here is from genome assembly GCA_963930735.1 of Dioctria linearis. Lineage (NCBI taxonomy): Eukaryota > Metazoa > Arthropoda > Insecta > Diptera > Asilidae > Dioctria > Dioctria linearis. The sequence goes on along the minus strand of CAWVNZ010001684.1, from coordinate 19,624 downwards.
CCTTTGAAATTTCCATAACTGCCATTCCAATATAGAGAGGCTTGTTGAATAAGATTTTGAGTCGCCTTAATTCCACAGCAACTAAATTCTCATCAAATATCGTTGCACTGAGGAAGTTGGGTGCCGCAATCCAAGCTTTTGCACCATAGCGACCTTCCCACTTTACGCAAAGTTTGATATCGCTATACTTGCGTACATTTTCCATGGTCTTACAAAAAGCTGCATTATTCATCTTCTTATAGCTGTCCTTCTCATGATCGCTTGTAGCCTGCATCCGTTTGGTAATATTTAAGTCAATATATGGTTTAAGCCATGCTGATTGGTCGAGTTGAAGAACCCGGTGCACTTTTTTCAGGATGAGTCCATGTGATAAGCATTGCTTCAAATTTCGGTAGTGTATAACATATTTAGTTTTAGGATGTAATGTTGTCAAAAGCTTTTCTAATTTTGCTCCAGGTTGTGCTGCATGCTCAGAGCAAAATGGTAAGTCCTTATGTTTATCATGTAGATGTTGAGGATAATCCAAGTCGACTTCGAATAGGTATCCAGTTGGAGAATCATCAGGAATTTCGGAAACGTCAATATTGGGTACATCAACCCATTTGAATCCTCCGGTTAATAAATGCTGTGACATGGCCCATCCATAAAGGTTATTCACATCATAATACATCATGTATTTCTCTTTCTCCTCAGGCTTAAAATCATCCATATATTTATAATAGGCTTTACTATATCTTTTCGAACATTGACTTATACCACCTCGAATGCCTCTCTCTCTATGAATAGCAGTATATGTACGTCGGTTATCAGCTCTAATTTCAAATTAGTGTATTTTAGAATAGCATCCCATGTTAGGCCTGGCATGGTGTAATAATGTGCTGGATCTAAATTGTATGTCTTCACGCACACTTCTCGAAAGTTCTCAAACACATCAGCCAATAGGAGAACATCAGTCTTATGGTATAGATCTGAATATTCACCAAGTGTTTGTATGTCAAATTTTTGCCAGACCTCTTCAGCATGATTGTAGTCCTCAGGAGATCTAGCACTGTCAGTCAGTTTATTGTAGAACGCTTCCTGTGTTGGCAAGTTCCGGAAATCCAATTTATCCCAGTCATCAATAAAATCTTATGGGAAGACACCCTTGCGTGTAAGAAGTTTGATAGTGTCATCATCCAATCCCTGCCATACTGATCTTGTAGTATTTAATTTATCCATCGGCAGCAATGATGATAGCTTATCTAAAGATTCAGCCATAAAACGGAAGGAATCGATGAATCTGAATTTTATGTAGCTGCCGTCCATGTGCTTGGTGAACGAGATATATCTTTCCTTGTTTATTGGTAAGAGATCAACATTTCCTGGGAAAGATGTAGCTATATCCTTAATAATGAAGTGGGCATCATATCCAGATAAATTGTGAAAAATGACTGGAACTATGGAGCAATCTTGATACACCAGATTGCATGCATTGTGCGCTGGCCCTCGGTATTTTCCTGTTAAAAGAATTTATGAAAAAAATGAATCGAATTATGATTCTCAGTATATACCTGTTAAGTGGCAATGGTCCCGGACTCATTCCTCATCGGCTGCAAACGTTTTTTCACATATATGGCAGCAACTATTTTCCATATGTGAACGCCGTTCCTCTTTAGTGAGGGGCTTCATTGGCCTGATGTTCACCTTCTCCTGTACAGCTATGCATGCAATATTTTGCAATTCCAATGCAAACCATTTTTGACAGTCCTTGCCTCGATATGCTCTGTAATGTGAGAGCTTAGCATCATGTTTGCAGTGGAAATAGAATCCTATGCTGTGAACTTCATGTTCCTGGATTCGCGGTGTATTTTGATCGTTTCCCTGAAACGGCTTCAATATTGATTCAAGATCAGCATACACACAAAATGGGACTGGATTCTTATGGTTATACTTCTTATATTCCAACCATTTCTTTTCCTCTAATGGAAACATAATTCTGCAATCGTTTTGCTTCTCGCATTCGGGAGTGTGTGATGTTAATTTTTCTTCAGAGTAAAGGTAGAGCAAACATCTGTCACATATATACCGTCTACCATCATGGTTTGAAGTTTGCTCCGATATGAGTCCGGAAAGATCTTTAATCCAACAGAAATGATATGTGCTGCCATCATCATCCATATAATCATCATCCTTGTCATAGTTATCTTGTAACATTAAGAGATTTACATGTCGATCCATCCTGTGTTTCGTAAGTCTAACTGGAACTGTGGTGAAGAAACGCCCTTTCTCTAGGATGAGTACGTTTACTGATATCTCGTTCTGGTCTTCAAATTGCGTTATTTGCTTAAGTGTCATGGGAAATGTTATACCATTTCTATTAAGTACAGTTGAATAATGTGGGTATGATGAGGTCCTATCGGAGCTGACAGTTGTAGGATATAGCGCTGATGTTACGGACCATGCGAAGCATGTTTCATCATTATTTTTCAAATTAATGCAAGCTTTCTTTGATGCAATATCCTTTGGTATAGGTATATAAGAAGATCCTCGGAGATGTTCAAACGTGTTGATGTGTACTGCTAGATGTATTATTGAGTGCAGTGCCCAGCCACTCTCTTTTTTCTGGAATTCTTCCAGCTGAGTGTGTATTTGATCCAAAATGTTTGATCTAAACCACTCCTCTAAATTATCATCTGCACTAATTGGAGCAGTTCTCGCTCGGAAATATTTAATGTCTTTTATAGTTTCATTGTCACCAGTTTCTTTAACAAATTCACCGCAAAACGTTGTAGAGACTTTAATATTAAAATAATGTTTTAAGGTATTTTTAACACGACGCGTAAATAATTTGGCAGCGTCTTGCATAAATAACTTCAGCTCGATATGTTTTAAATTTGCAATAACACCTTATCGAATTCTGTCTGCGAACGCTGTCTTTATTTCCTCCCACTTCACAAAATCACTTCTCCTTACGCGAGTGATTCCTCCACCTCGACGGGGAGTTCTCAATAGTGCTCTCAATGCATTAATTTGCTCGAGACAACTTTCGAAATGTCGTTTCATAGCACTCTTATTACACTTCCGAAATGCAACTTGAAATTTATGTATGTTTCTGTTGCACTTTTTAACAATATAGTCTTTATTCTCTGAATTTGTTAAACACTTCAACACATCCTTCCGCAAGTTTTTAATTACTGAAAAACTTTTATTTACTAGCGCGGCTGTCATTGTTATTTTTTATGTACTATCACGGAGACTCACTAAAACTGAGTGATGCTCCCCAAGAGTTTGCTTGGGCTTTTATAGGAACGGTTTGTGAACATGAATGATCCTACTGCTAGCAGGCAAGTATATGACCAAATCCACCTCAAGCATATGTATTAGAGAGAGACAGATGATGTGTTAAAGCGAGATAATTGCAAAAGTAAACTTGGACTTCCATAAGAAATAACATAAGATTTTTGATGTCGCACTCTCATAGCCTAACCAGAAAAGGATCACTTTGCGAAAAAGTTACTCTAGAAAGATTTCATATTGCAACACTGGTCATTCCATTATAACAGATTACCAAACATTAGGTTTTTACTTCACCCATACGACTTCCATATATCATACTATGTTAATATCATAGCAGGAACTTCCTGCAAAGCTTTAAATTGGTAAGATTTTACATTTTCTATAAGGTGTGGCTACGCATACCACTTTCGGACTACGCTAAAAAGCTACTCTAGAAAGATTTCAGGTGGCAACATTGACCATGCCATTACACCTGATCATAAAAAAAAATGTTAATAAGGCTTTTACTGCACCCATACAACTACCACTACTCATCTAAAATATTCCTCAAATCAACATATCATACGACCACCTTCTTTTCTTAAACCCTTAAATCCTTCTCAATATTACGGCAACATTAGTCATCGATTCATCATTTTTTAAGAATTTCAGTTATATTTAAGCTTTGGATCATGAAGAATACTTTGCTCCAATCAAATATAAACATATACCTTCAATCCATTGTACAACATACATCGATTCAATCCCTCATACCAAAACCCCGAGCATACTTCCCAAGCCATGAAACAGAAATCTATTTGTGTGCATTGAGTGTCCGCTTTATAAAATATTCTATATTGATACTTATAGAAAACTGCCAAACATTGAATTTATATATGCTATTGAGTCTAACTTACTATCCATATAGGAAAATAGTCTTCTAGTAATTTACAGCTTAGTTCCTTACCTTCCCAAAAGCTACACTATACCTTACTTAACAAAATAATAAAATAGTTTTGATTAAAATGTAACCTTACCATATTACGCCCACTAACTCCTAGCTGAATGTGTGTCTATTTGCAGCCGGAGCCCGAATCTGTAGGCGGCTACATTCAATATCATCAGCCCAAGGTACAGCGCCATATACAATGATTACTCAACAGAGAGTTCTTGATTGAGGAATCGTTGTCATTTGGTTAAGATAAATTTTTTTAAATAATTTTGTTAGGAAAGGTATAAACAATTTATTTTGGTTCGGAAGATAAGAAAGTACGCTTAGGATTATCAAAACACCACATTTCTGTATGAATAGTAGTTAGATCAGTAAAGCGACCCCACCCCACCGTTAATAGTCCCGTTCAACAACAAG
>CAWVNZ010001684.1:0-12500 GCA_963930735.1 Dioctria linearis | reverse complement strand
GACGGAATCCCCCAGTGGCCGAGAGCCCGGTCAAGACCATCAAAATAGTTGGAATTTTCCGGACACTTTTTGTATGGAAAAAGTGCGCAGAACTGTCATAGCTCTACTACTAAAGTTAAAAACGTTACAATTGGTGTCAAGTGTAGGGTGCATGCCGAAGAATATATCCCAAACGAAATTTTTCCCACGTCTTACTTTGGGTTGCTTGAGTTGTGGAATGGAAGCAAAGCATTCTATGAAGTAAAGCGCTGCTGCTTAATTTAACATTTTCTTTTCCTTTTATTTCTACAAATAAAACATTGGACATTTGAATTACCTTAGAATAAGACTTTTGTGGAATAATTTTTATTTTTTTCTTCTATATAAATATACCTGACCTTTTAAACTTGTTTATTTTGCTAGCAGATAAGATTCTTAGTTTTTTATTTTCTTCTTAGTAGATAAGACTTATATTCAATAAAATAAACTCTTTTCGCTTTGAAATATACAGAGTTAATGACTTTAATAGGAATTATATATAGAATTTGAATCTCTGAAGCCTCAAGGCTATTGCTTTTGTTCGATGGTAACTTAGGTAAGCATTTTGCTTATAAACGTACGTCGACCTCGGTGAAATGGCAAATGCCAGTTGAAGAACGCTGAATTAATAGATTTAAGTCATGGTTGAAGTGGTGGTTATCTACATTGATAAAATACATCTCTCTAATTCGAAAGCAGGTTTTAGTTGAAATTAAGCATATACGTTTTGAATTTATATATCCGCGATCTCATAGTCTATCATTCAGAATCCTATTTCTCGGAGAAGTTGTATTCCCATTTATTTCCCAAATCTGGGAAGTTAATTTAGATAAATCTGAAACGTAATTATAAATATATATGCGCATTTTTCTTTATAAATTTAAGTTCGAATAAGTCAATTTTTGGATTCGAGTTTAATGATTTTGATGTAGATTTCTAAAACAAGATTTATAGTTAATCTAGTTAATACGGCTTAGTACCTATACAGAATATTAGCATTGCGCTGCCCATAGACAATCCTAGATAAGAATTAATTGTCTTATTGGCACAAAAATTGACTGATTGTTGTGAGTTTGTGTAGAAGCCGATTTGGTAACGCCGAATTCACGTTGAATTTCGAGTTTTCTTCTGTGTTCCTCACATTTATTTATATATTCTGTATCAAGTTTTAATTAATATTTCTTTTTTTTCTCTTGCTTGGAACTTACTTGATCGGTCAGCTTCATTTTTCGTGCTTTAGAAAGACGATCAAGTAAACGTATCTCTGTGTTTATTTAGGCCAATATTTAACTACCTGAGATCTATTCTGTTCTGTATTGGAAAGTCAGTACTGAACCACATAGAGTGGGAGGTGCTTCTAACTTGAGTTACAAGTAAAGATTCTCTACTCATTTCTAAAAGGAACTTTATAAAATTTTGTCAGGCAGAATGGACGCTGACCAGTTGAAATTATTCAAGAGACAGATTCTTTGATCTCTACTGCAGTGAAGGCAGCTGTTAGCGAGCTTAAATGATGAGCTAAGAGTAGAACAACAAGTTTCATATGCAGTCCTACATACGGAATTCACAGGGACCATGCAGGAAATGTTGTCCCGAAGTTTCGGAGCTAGAAAAAACTCTTACTGGCACACAATTCGTGGATAAAGTCTTCGAAACTATGCTATCAGGCAACAACCTGGTTACAACAGCTTCCGTGGTCTCTACCCCGGTGCCTGAAGTGAACACCACCGCCTCAATTTCTACTGCAATGAATGAGTCCTATCTCTACCACCACATCTGTACCATCATTGGTTGTTCATAACTTTGGAAACAGCCCAAATTTGGAAACCCAGCCTCATCAAATCAGCTGGGAACATCTATCCTGAATCGACTGCATTATTGAGCAAACCTGAGCCTTCAATGTATGTCAACCCCCCGGTTCCACTTACTGTGCAAAACCCCCGTGCTTTTAAACACCCTCCATCAGGACGGCGGAGGTGGCCAGCCCTTTCCAAATACCAACTCTACTAAATACGAACATTCTCATGGTGGGAATCTTACGTGCAACCTAGTGCCGTTTGACGGAACCTGTCTCGTGGTGGGCTCATGGAATTCAATTCGAGATTATTGCACAAAATAATGGCTGGACAGAGCAGGAAAAGGCCGATGCCATTATAACACATTTATGTGGTAACGCTTTGTCTGAGCTTAGCGTCTTTCCCCAAGGCCATCGCATCAACTGTCATGAGTTCATATCTTTGCTAGAGCAACGTTTCGGTTGGATTCATATACTTGCCAGGTGCAATTTTATGGAAGGATTCAGCACATCAAAGAGAGTTTTGCTAATTTCGCTTTAAAATTGCAAAGTCTGGCCACAGCTGCATTTCCTTCGTGTCCTAGTGAGGTGGTGGATAGAATGGTGGCGTTACGTTTCATAGAGGGTCTAGAGATGATGACCTCAGAACTTTAGTAAAGTCCGGGGTCCAAACACCATCTATGAAGCACTGGGCGCCACACAGGAGCTATCCATTGGACTAGGTTCTGGAGGAGTAGCCCGGATTTTCATGGCCCAACCCTCATCGATCTCAAAGCAAGCAGACCCGTCGAGGAAGACCAAGTAATGCCCAACGTCCACTAAAGATGGAAGCTCAGGACACTTAATAATGCACGAACAAAGCCTTCTACTACCTCGACAGGACCACCATCTCTATATGCCCCTTTTGTCCCTCCAGCATCGCCAAATTCCGTTGCACCAACGTCAACGAATTCGGGAAACCCTGGACCATTGTCTCCAGTACCTAATGCGGATTTGACACTGAATGCAGGCCTCTCTAAGTCTCACAGATGACAGCAGGCTCAGAAATATTGGTTCTACAATCCACTGGCACTTCGAAAACAGCCTCACTGTTGAAGAACTTCTGAAGAGTAAACCCTGCGAATTTTTTATAGATACCGAAGCTACTCGCTCGATAATTCACCCCCAATAAGTAGACTGTTCCTAGTGGCGAGCACGATTATGACCCACAACAGTCCACCTCTGAAGTGTAACAGGTGAAGGACATAGATGTTTTAAGAACTCTCATCTGCGATATCCAGTTCAGAGATTGTAGATTACGACACTAAGTATTAATAGCGAAGATTGAGCCCGTGTGCCCTCTAGGATTTGACTTTCTAAGTGTCAACCACTTCAAATTAGACTTAGAGTTTAGTGCTCTTCAGATCGGAAGTACCAGCATGAGTTTGAAGAAGCCATGGTCTGTCACCTGTTTTTCTTGCTGGAAGCTGTTCTACTAGCAGCCAATAGTGAAACAATTATCACGCTGCCTTGATATAGGAAGGCTGGAGTAGAGGCAGACCTTGTATTTGAACCAGTGCCGCTTCACGATTTACCTTATCGAGGGATAGCAGTCCGAGTACTAATGGATACCCAAACAAGCCAACTTCCAATATGTCTTCTGAACTGACAGACAGTGATGTATTTTTAGCTCAGGATACTTTTATGGGTCAGCAAGAGTCAGTCACGTTCGTTAAAAATTCCGCTAGTTTGGTGGAAGAGAGTTGGCGGGGATGAAAGTTCGCAATTGACAGCCCTACTGAAGAAGTTAAATATATCTTTTCTACTGGGTCAAACGACGTTGACCGCACAAATATCAAGCGACATAAAATCGATGTAGGAGATGCTGGCCCTGTAAGATTGCCTCCTCGAAGAACACCAATGGCAAAGAAGGCAGAAGTCGAACAGCTGACTATAGAAATGGAGTTGAACGGCATCATACAGACCTTCTAAGAGCCCCTGGTCATCACCGGTAGTCCTCGTGAAGAAAAAGTATGGTAGCACACGTTTTTGCGCGGACTATCGGAGACTCAATGACATCACGAAGAGGACTCCTGCCCACTTTCCCCGAATTGATGACACTCTTACCTCATTTGCTGGATCTCTTGGTTCTTTACTGTGCATTTACAGAGTGCATACTGGCAAGTCGAAAAGTGCGAAAAAAACAAGAAAAGACAGCCTTCTCGACATGAAATGGATTGTGGGAGTTCAACGTGATGCCTTTCCGTCTCTGTAATGCTCCTGCTACATTTGAACGGTAGATGTATGGTGCTCTGGGCAATGTGCGAGTCGAGACTGCATTAGTCTATCTTGATGACATAATAGTCCAAGGTCGCAGTTTCCAAGAACACCAAGCCAATTTATGAAAAGTATTCGACCACTTGCGCGAAGTCTATCTCAAACTCAGCCAAAGAAATGTCATCTGTGCAGGCAAGAGGTAAAATATCTAGGCCATTGTCGTTGCAGAGAAAGGACTGCAAACAGACCAAGTTAAAACTACGGCTATTGCATCATGGCCGATGCCTAAAAATAAAGAAGATATTCGCAGGTTCCTTGTCTAGCGTCGTATTACCGTAGGTTTGTGCGTGATTTTGCCACAATTGCCAAACCATTGACAGAACTCACCGAGGAAAAACGGAAGTTTGTATGGGGGCCCGAGCAAAATACAGCCTTTACTGAGCTAAAAAGCTACTTAACCTTCTCTCCGATTCTAGCGTTCCTCAAACTGATGGAGAATTCATTTGGGACACTGACGCTAGCCAAACTATACTGGGGGGCAGTGCTAAGTCAAATACAGGATAGTAGTGTAAAGGTCCTACAATTTTGTAGTAAAACTCTTAGTAGGACCGAAAGAAATTACTACCAGGAAAGATCTGTTGGCCGTGCTTCCAGCAACTAAGCACTTCCATCATTACTTATTTGGCCGACAGTTCCGGATCCGTACAGACCACGCCTCTCTGCGCTGGTTACTAAATTTTAAAGAGCCCGATGGACAGATAGCCAGGTGGCTGGAGGGGCTGCAACAATATGCCTTTGTTATCTAACACCGGCCTGTACGGAGACACCTGAATGCAGATGCCTTTTCTCGACGCCCCTGTGGAGATTGTTCACAGCTGCAATCAAAAAGATTTAAAAGAACTAGACCACATGGTGAATCCAGTATCCTTAGGCCCAACCATTGATCTGGCCACTGAACAAGAGAAGGACCCCTTGCTCAGCAAGATCAAAGAGTGGCTACGAAATGAAAAAAGACCTTAGCGAGGAGAAACCGTTTCAGAAAACCCTCAACTCAAAACTTTCTGGCGAAGTGGGATTCATTGCGAATCTCAGATGATACTCTATACTTAGTACATTATCGTGAAGAAGAAACCCTCTTAAAATTAGCCCCCTCGAGCTTAGTCACTCATATAATACAATCATGCCATGGTTTTAGCCCACTCTACAATTCGATGTCGAAAGCAGGTGCGCCAGGTGCCTACTCTGCCATGCTCTAAGAAGACCTCAAACAAGAACCAGAGGAAAAGTGCACACTTACAATGTCGGGGCTACCATTCGAGCGTATTGCCATCGAAGCTCTAGGCCCACTCCCCAGGATTGACAGAGGCAACAAATATGTAGTAGTAGTAGTAGTAGTAATAGACTACTTTACAAAGTGGCCTAGAAGCCTTTCCCACACCCGATCTGAAGACAGAAACTATAGCTTATGGATTAGTGGAAAATGTCCTATCCAGATTCGGCACACCCTTCATTCTGATCAAGGGAGAAATTTTGAAGCCGAGTTTTTCCAAAATGTTTTAAACAGATTTGGTGTAGAGAAAACCCGAACAACGGCACTCCACCCACAAGCAGACGGAATGGTAGAACGATTCAATAGAACACTCTTAGAGTATTTGTTAATTCTTGTCAATCAGACTGGGACAGATATTTACCTCTGGCACTACTTGCGTATCGATCAGCCACGCCCGAGAGTACAAGATTTACCCCTGCCCGACTCACACTTGGTAGGAGCTGCGGTTGCCCCCAGATATTTCGTATGGCCCACACCCGCTGACACTTCCCTGTCCCCGGCTGAATATGCCGAAAAATTTGAACAATCATTAACTAAAATCCACGATCTAGCCCGAAAAAACTTGGACTTTTCGTCAAATAGGATGAAGTCTCAATACGACTTTAGGGCCCACCCTCTGATCTTCGAAGTAGGTGACAGTGTATGGATTTATAATCCCAAAAGGCGTCGTAGAAAATGCCCAACATTACAGCACGATTGGAAATGCCCCGGCCATATACTAGCACGGTTAAATGATGTACTGTACTCGTATAGGGTCGAATTTCCTGGACGCAGGACAAAGAAAGTGTTGATCGTAGACAGATTGGCGCGTTTTCGAGACGGCTCTGAACAGGTTAATACGACCTTCCACGTAAATAATTGCAATGCATTGGTATCATGGAGAGGAATTCAAACGGATTCTCCTCAAAGATTTTGCATCAGTACGGATTCCAGCCTGGAAAGGGCTTGGATAAGATTGTCTAGGGTATCCCAATCCCAATCTCTGTTCAGCGACATTCTGGTCAAGGGGGTCTTGGTTTCCGGTAGCTGTCCGTAAAGTTACGCAATCATATATGGAACGCATAGTGGACGTCGTTCCATATCAACTGCAAAAGTTACAATTAAATTTACATAGAACTTCTCCTTCCATAGTTAAATGCCGGCGAACCGATCCACAGCGAGCTGTCGAATCGAGGAAGTGTTGCACCCCTGGAATCCTTTCTTGAACTGACGTTACAGCAGCTCCGAGTCAGTTAATGTGACCACGAAAGTCTGATAATAAAAACGTTACAATTGGTCTCAAGTGATAGTAAAAATCGTTTTTTATTTTTCTTACCTTACACGCTGGCCAAAACAGCAAATTGGTGGAACAGAACCACAATTCTGAGGCCGATTTGCTAAAGACCTAGCTATAAATTTTCTTAGATGCTGGTCTAGGCAGCATATTGGTTGAACAGAACCACAATTCTGAGGCCAATCTGCTAAAGTGCTAAGTTAAAAATTTCCTTAGACGCCGGTCTAAGCGGCATATTGGTAGAACAAAACCGCAATTCCGAGGCCAACCTTTTAAAGCCCCACCTTAAAAATTTCCTTAGACGCTGGTCTAAGCAGCACATTGGTTGAACGGAACCACAATTCTGAGGCCAACCTGCTAAAGCTATAGCTTAAAAATTTCCTAAGACGCCGGTCTAAGCGGCATATTTGTTGAACAAAACCACAATTCTGACGCCAGTCTGCTAAAGAGATAGCTTAAAAATTTCATTAGACGCTGGTCTAGGCAGCAAATTGGTTGAACAGAACCACAATTCTGAGGCCAATCTGCTAAAGCCCTAGTTTAAATATTTCCTTAGACGCTGGTCTAAGCAGCATATTGGTTGAACAGAACCACAATTCTGAGGCCAACCTGCTAAAGCCAAAGCTTAAAAATTTCCTTAGACGCTGGTCTAAGCAGTATATTGGTTGAACAGAAGCACAATTCTGAGGCCAATCTGTTAAAGCCCCACCTTAAAAATTTCCTCAGACACTGGTCTAAGCAGAATATTGGTTGAAGGGAACCACAATTCTGAGACCAATGTGCTAAAGCCATAGCTTAAAAATTTCCTTAGACGCTGGTCTAGGCAGCATATTTGTTGAACATAACCACAATTCTTAGGCCAATCTGCTAAATCCCTAGCTTAAAAATTTCCTTAGATGCTAGTCTAAGCAGCATATTGGTTTAACAGAACCACAATTCTGAGGCCACTCTGCTAAAGCCATAGCTTAAAAATTTCCTTAGACGCTAGTCTAAGCAACATATTGGTTGAACAGAACCTAAATTCTGAAGCCAATCTGTTGAAACCATAGTTGTATTTTTTCTCTCTATTATTTTTCGTTTCAATTTTTGCTTATGCACAAAAAAAAATAGGAAAAGTTGATAAATCAGACCTAGAAATGAATGCAACATTACTTGTTCTGAAAAAGCCTCTGTGGAATACAATATTTAAATAAAACCCTGCGAATTATGAGAACGAAAATTTCTACGACCATCGCAAGACCTTACAAAGGAATCCTACTGTGTACATAAATTCCAACCTAATTTTCTACTATGGCTCTCAACCGAGTCGTACACTCGCGGGTAACTGTCGGATGGGGACGTTTCTGCCAGAACGAGTCCGAACGGAAGTCCAGGTTCTAAAGAAGTAATTTAGTAGTACGCTAAAACCATTGCCGTGATCCTGCCTCCTTGTCCTGCCACCAGTTTTGGACCTCAGAGGGAGAAGGCCCACCGGTGACATAGACCTATCGACAGACTCTTTTCCTCCCGAGAGGGTAGGAGGGCTTCCCACAAATAAATTTCTTTGTTGTGTTTGCAGATAATCAACAATTTTTTTTCTCTCCCCTTGTATAACAATAGAACCTGGAATGACATTATTACAGAATCAGTCACTAACCTTCTCTTTGACAGGTATTATCGTGCTGAATGAGAGACAACATCTCCCCGCCCCACAGAAATGGACAACCATGAGCATCGAGCAGTAATATCCGGAAGGACTAAGTGGCATAATTATTGTGTATTTCGTTATATATATATCTACTTTTGGAGACCTCTTTTTGATTGTTGTTCATTACAGGTACTCGGTCGGAACTTCGAGTCTGCAAAAGGGGGTATTGTTACGAAATCTCTAGATTTCCCCCGTGAGGAAGATATAGCCTCAAGCGTACGGTAGTACGCTGATGAAGAAAGCGAAGCAGTGCGTCAGAGCGGGGACCAGCAAAATCTAAGAGATGGCGCGGCGCCCCTGATGCGGCGAATTCCGGCCCCAACATAGCTGGCAGTTCCCGTCGACCCCAAAAAAGCAGGCACGAGAGACTAGTTGGATGACGGAGAAGAAAAAGTGTGTATGATCCGGTTATCACGAACAGAGATTGATATAAAAAAGTACTTGGTAAAACTGCGAACTGTCTTGTGATTATTAAAAAAATATTTTGAAACAGAGGAAAACGATAGAGCCCAAGAGAAATTAGGCACGAAACGGGACAGACCACTCAACGTCACTGTGGAATCCCGCTTTCTGAACGAAAGCGAAGAAGTTACCCAGCTAAGTACAATTCCTGAGATAGATTTATCTTTGTTTTTCTGTGTCTTTATAAAATTTATCTTCCTTTTGGTATAATTCGCTGAAATTTTTACACCGACCTTTCCAATTTATTATCGATTGTTCGTCAGCCCTGCCCTCCAAAAAATGATTCCCAAATTTAGTGGTTATTTTCCTTAATTCCACTTACTAACCCCCGTTAGTGACTCGTAGTGAGGAGGCATACCAGGTTCCCGTACGATCGGAAATCATTACAAAGGCAGAAACAAAGGGTTCCAGAATCTACCACCAATTCGTTCTAAATTAATCGAGAATGTTACAACAGTATAACGTGTATTTATTTATCTCCCTTTTCTATAGAATTTATATTCCTTCTTTGTTTTAGCCAGCCGAGATTGTCAATCAGCTTCTAAATTTAGTAGTGCCTCTCTCGCAATTTTACTTACAAGCCTCCGGTAGTAACTCTAAATAAATATATCTAGTATCAATTATGAACTGGCCCCCAATCATCTAGTATATTGGCTGTCGAGACAACTACGAGTCTTCAGTCGAGATATCGCACTTTTTTTCCAAGTTCTACGAAGCTTTCTACCGGTTACAACGTCTCTAGCTATTCGTTGGCTAAATCAGTAGCAGTTGTATCTGGCACAAAGTGTCTCGACTAGACCAATATTTCGGAACCCGCGAATAATGAATGCATATTTCACTGATATAATCACTCCACATAAACAAATATATGTAGTGTCAGTTGAGAACGAGCCCATAACCAACTAGCATCTTGGCTGTTGAGACAATTACCAGTCTTCAGTTGAGATATCATACTTATTTTTCAGAGACTGCGGCGTTTTCCATGAGTGTCCCAGAATCCACCAACCTTAAGCGCATAATTATCTGATATAATCTAACGACATAAACGAATATCTCGCGTCCTAATCAACAGCTTGCCCTAATTAGTTGATAGTAGCCAAATCGCTCCCTGTTTTTCTTGATGTGCACAGTAAAACTCCTTACCTAAAAAGAAAATAAAACAATAACAAAGACGAATTTTGGCGTTTTATGTAGGCCTGTAATACCAAGTTTCATTTCTACCGGAGAATTCAGGAGACTTGCAAGAAGAATCTCAACAGACAACCCGAATGCAGAAAGAAGGGTTTTCCTGAGCCCGGCTTCCCATAACAATATCCGCAGTGGGATCCTATATCCCGGGAGGACCTTTAAGCCCCAACTAGCAAAGATGAGCCATCGCCCTGGAAAATGAATTTCAGCTTGGGTGCAGGTCAAGGTGCTACAGAAAAATCCAAACGATTCACGTCGCACAGCAGTTCACCTCGTTTTTAATAACACCGACGTTGCGGCTTTCTTTCATTTCCACGATTGTGATCCGTCTAGAATCTAGATATACTTATACATAGGTACTACAAAGACGGACAATCTTCTGCTGTCAACCGTCAGCCGATGAATTAGCCACTCTGTCGATGGAGCCTTCTAACCAAATTGAAAAGTAGAAAGCTTTCGTATCGCTACGTGTACTGGAAGCTCTTAGTAAAGACCCATCCAGGAACTCCCCACGGCCATTACACACCTCTTACTCGTTGTACAAGTAGAACTGAGCTACTCAATGGGGGGAATTCACCTGCACGATCGCATCAACTAGTTACGGACAGATGGAGCGAATTACCTATTGAACTCATAAAGGCAGTATAAATAGGAAGCTGTTTAATATAGAGTTGCGCCCTCGTTACCGCTCGGCCAGGCCAATTTTATTATTTTAAATAGTAAAACCGTTACAATATGTACATATGTGAATAAATTTGTATATATTGTAGCGCGGCGAATTTCCAATTACACGCTCTGGCAACCCACCGGATAATTTGGCTCTCCCATGAAAAGTCAACGACCCTGAAAAAAATGAAAACGGTCATCGGCCGAAGAGTCCAGTCGAGAGTGAACTTCAGGAATGGCTGCGGAATAAAATCGACTTGTCGATTAGTAGAATAATTTTCATTTTTTCTTTTCTTGATGTTTTTTTTTGATTTTGATTATTTGAATTAAATTGAAGTGTATCTAAAAAAAACAAAGATAAACAAGAAAAGTTGTAAAGGCACAGTAAGAAGGCTTAAGACTTTGCATTATTCGCGATCGTTGTGTTTAAAAATTCCCTTTGTGTAACGTTTCAAGAGCCAGGTCAAGTTGAGGCTCAAGGAAGGGACAACTACGCCCCACTGAAGAATCAGGAGGTTCCCCTGGGAGCCCCCTGTGAACAACTCATCGTATAAGTTTCCAAGTTACCCAGCGAGGGACTCCCGAGCACAACCCCCTTTCAAAATAGGGGAAGTCACAGATAGTAGCTTTCTAAATTTTCATTTTGTTTTCTTTAAAAATCAATGAATTTAAAATAAAAATAAATGAGACATAAATAAAATAATCGTAAAAACAGAGGAAAGCACTCCACCCACGAATTTACGCTTTACCTGGGAAGCTTTGCGCGAAAGCTCTCAGTGAAAGACGTTGTGGTCGAACAAACCAATTACCGCCGACATTTTATACTTTTCCCTATTTACTTCATAGTCTCATCGATCTTCAGCTCTTTCCCGTAGACACGGAATTATTATTACTCTGAATTTTCTGAGTGTGTCCAGCCGCAATAATAACAACGCTTGTTAACTGTTGTCAGATTTACGAACCGTGACATATGACAGCTGACCTCTATTGATACAAATACGGGTTTCGAAATTCGACGAGAAACTTGCAGCAGAACTTTTAGCTGATTTCCAACTCAGTACCAGGGAGATTTATTAAAGTGTAGACTTAAGAAGAGGAAGCCCTGTTAGAGCTTTCCAATTAAACGTAGCAGTGGACACTTGGTCGACTGTATACCGCTTACAATCAAATTACAAAGCTCTCCTTTTTTTTGTGTCAAAATTCTGTGATCTAGCCAATATATCGCCCAGACACTTCAGCAGCTTTGGCACAGTACAGGCTCGAGTCCCAAAGATTTGTGCGGAATTTTGATTGCTCCATCACCTCCGCTCGGCCGGGGCAATCAATAAATTGAAAATAAACCCTTTTAATTATTTTTACCACCTAAAAACTTAACAATTGGTGTCAAGTGTGGGGTTAAATCGAAGAATATCCCCAACGATATTTTCTCCCATATATTTGATAGAGCTGATAAAAAGCTTCTGGGTACTACACTTAGACTCAAATAAAAGATCAAACGTACCTACCGACGTGTTTGTTTACATCTTTTCCTCTCAACTTGTGTTAATTAAGCTCTGATTACTGGGATAGACGCTTTTTTTTGTTCTTAACATCTGTTATGGCCCAATATACGGAAGATTCTTCCAGCAACCAAGGGCGCATTTTAGTGAAATAATTAGCAATTGCTAAACAGTAACGTCGCATTGTACTGTTCTGCAACTGTCGGTTATTTTGCTGATTAGCTCAACAGCTGGCTGCGATGAGCGCTTAGTGGAGCAATCGACGATTACAATAATAATTAACCTATCATAGTAATTATTATGTAAAGCGATTGTTTACTACTGAG